>JANAVB010002199.1:15788955-15844251 GCA_029216955.1 Iris pallida
ATGTTATGTTATACCTCCGTGCGGAGATGACAGGTATATATATCTTGTTGTTAGATGTTAGATATTATAGATGACCTATACAGCGTTCTACCGCCGATACTGCGGCGTAGGCTGGACGTACCCACGTTCTCGTGCCCCTAATCAGGGTGCGGGTCGTGATACATTTTTGTGGTGGCCCATGCAGGTCAGTGTCGTAATTAGTGCGATCTCGTAATGGTGCTCGACTTAGAGTACTAATTACGAGCCTACAATTAGGACGTAGGACCTAGGACATGATAGGAGTTTCTCAATCACACCTAGGAAATTTCCGATCTTTTAATTTTCATGATTTCTCCCCTTGTATTAAATTAACTGTCCTTCTTTGATAATCTACTCATGTGCCATATTGATCTCTTTGTTTCAATTCGTCTCCAGGATGACGAAGACGCACCAGCAGGCCACTGGATCGAGTAGCTTGCCTGAGAGATCTGATCAGGCAGAGGAGGAGGTTCACGAGACTGCCCCCAGTGATTCTACTATTCTGGAGACCCAGGCAGTTGCACAGGGAGGTCTACCACCTCCACCCCATGTAGAAGCATAGAATTTCACAACCAGAAAGCCCATGCGCCAGACACTACATGCGCTATAACTCAGACGAAGAACTTCACAGCAAGATCAATAAAGATAGACATTATATACAGAAGTCTATTACATGTCTAAGAAAAGGTTGTACAAAGGAGAATTTCTACAAAGGAAAGATCCTAAGTCTACAGCCAGCGGCTACCACGCGCCTCCAGATAAGCGCAGCAGCCACCATGCGCCATCAGTCTGGCGCAGCAGACATCATGCGCCTCCAACCAGGCGCATCCCACCATATCTTCAGCAGCTCAGTCATGTGCATCCAGATCAGTTATGTGCATCCCTTCAGCAGCCCAGTTATGTGCCGCTCTTCCAGCCAGGCTCACCTGATAAGTGCTTCGTCAAGCAAAGCATTTAACCCTCTGGCTGGAACCAAGGAAGAGAAGAGCAACCCAAATACTGTGGCCAGGGGAGGCTTCGAAAGAGCCTCCAAAGCCGAAGGAAGACCGTGATCGAAACCGCGGCTAAAGGAGCAGCTTTCAACACAACCAAAGTGGGCAAACCCCACTTTGAAGGAAGATAGAGCCTAGCACCGCCATTCCGATCTACGGCTCATCAGGAATATCGGAGACAAGGCCCGAGCATCCCTATCTTTGGATGCAACAGGCACCTTCCGCCTGCCTCGGAAGCCCTCGACTCCGTCTTTTGGATGTAACAGTCACCTTCAAGTGCATCGAAGACAACACAGCGTCTCATCTTCACCCTCGGGAGCACTTCGTCAACAGAATGCACCCGCATGTTCAAGTTCATGTTGGAAGTACGTGAGGGAATGAGAAGCAAATCTTCTCTCCATGCCACTATTTATAGGCCGGGCAGATCAAACCCACGCGCCAAGTGGATGGCCCTCCGAATTCCGTGCAATAAATTTACATTAAATGGATGAACCGGACGCCTCGAATTCAGCCAAACGGCTATTTATAGCACTCGAAGAGCGAGACAGCCGCATCATTAAAAGACATGTCTGATGCGCCAGCAAGACAGCGCATCACACGGACGCGCCCTTCGGCATCAGGCGCATCACACAGACGCGCCCTACAGTACTCGGTGTATTACAGAGGGTGCGCCCCCACACATCTTCATACCGAGTGGAACGCCAACCGACGCGCCCACTCAGCTGTCCATCGAACGTCACCAACATTAAATGCTGAACTGACAGAGTTGGCAGCACGCCTCCCAAAGTCTGAACAGTTGACAGCTTTTTCAGAAAATGAAGCGTCGACAACGTCAGCATCCTCATGACTTTATTTCGACGGCTACTGCCACGTGGCTACTCAACCAACCGCATGCGCCTCTACGGCCATGCGTCCAAATCAGCATGCGCCTCAAAAGCCATGCGCCCCAGGCTGCTCTCTGAAAGACAGAAAGAAAGTCGCCTGCATGCGCCTCAAAAGCCATGCGCCCCAAATGGTTTGTAACTCCTAAAGGTTATGAGCCGCAGCCTCCTCCTGCGCCCAATCCAAGGCGCAGCTCACCAGATCACTCCTCTCCACCAAATCCGAGATCTTCGAACCATGAGTCGACGACACGTGTCTTTTGACTCAACTCGTCCAAGATTTCAGCAACGGAAAGATCTTCTCTCTGCTACGTGCCGGCTCACAACAACAGTATGAAGAGTTCTCCCCCTCGATCAGGGCGCAGCATCCGTGCGCCTCCATCAGCAACCTCCACGTGGCGTCCCCACACCGGCGCATCCTGCATGCGCGCATGAGCAGCCAGCCTGCAAAACTATAAATAGAAAGATCATCT
The DNA here is from genome assembly GCA_029216955.1 of Iris pallida. NCBI lineage: Eukaryota > Viridiplantae > Streptophyta > Magnoliopsida > Asparagales > Iridaceae > Iris > Iris pallida. The sequence continues at coordinate 15,791,320 of JANAVB010002199.1, forward strand.
CCTTCACACAGAGGAGACTCACAACACAGAGAGAATCCACAACAGAGAATCACCGGAGAGGCAGTTCTAGACACTCAACGTCTTCCTCCTCTCAGCAAGCTCCAGCACCCAGAGCAATCAACACCTTCAGAGAACCGATAACCGTCGTCAGCCGGTCAACGGAGTCAACGCATTACCACTCGCTCTATTGGCACTAAGGACCCAGCTTAAACAAAAGTGTACTCCTAGGACTACATCTAAGTCCTATATTGTATCACTGTTCTGTTTGTATTAAAATTTCAATCAAAACAATTTTAATGGCAAACAAGCTGGCGACTCTGCTGGGGACTTCTTTTTCCTCTACCGAGAAAGTCGTGTCACAGGCCGACGACGTGAAGGTGGGCTCCTCCCACAAGACGCTGGTAGTGCGCCTCAATCAACAGGCGTACGAGGAGTTCATTTCTGAAGGAAGTGCGAGTCCTTCGAAGCGGCTGTCGAAGCCGAAGAAGACCCGCGCAGTCTGGGTGCACAAAGTCGACGCCTCGGGCACCACCGTTGAAGGAGATGCGCCCGTCCAACCTTCCCTTCCTGCTGACGTCCTCAGCAGTCAAGGTGCGCCCGCTGATGCAGCGCATCTCTCGGGGAAGCGTGCGGCTGACCACGTTCCCCAGCCATCTTCCTCTCAGGCGAGGAAGATACGTCGACGGAGCAGGGGCGCAGCCAATACCCCGCGCATCACTTCTGATGCGCCACAAAGAGCCTCTGTCTTTGACAGACTCACTCGCTGTAATGGCGAGGAGAATTTGGATGCTGAGTACTATGTGCCCCAGCGGGCTGGTACGAAGAAATCCAAGACGACACGGGCCATGCGCCATAAACGTGCTATGCCAGCAGCCGGCCAGAGGCACGCGCTTACAATCACGCGCGCTGCCGATGACAAGCTGTACATGGTTGACTCAAGTGCTTCTGCACCGACAACGAGTCGACCTTCAAAGTCCTCATCTCGCTTGGGCGCATTCACTGCGTGCACAACCAAGCCGAGAGAGGCAAACTCAGTGGTCTTGAACTCCCGCGCCTCCTCTGGTTGTGCGTTTGAGGTCCGTTCAAGTCACTTCAAATGCTGTGGTTCCCCCACTACTGATCGTGATGCCTGCTTGGTATTAGATCAGGGGGCGCAGCACTCACCCGACCACCCCGGCGCTTGGCCCTACCATGCGCCTGAGAGGGGTGTGAGGGTAGCACTTTCCTCCAACGACCTGCGCAACGTGATCACTCACAAGCGCCGGTCAGGAGAGTTGACCAACAAGCACGATGCGCCTCTCACGGGGCACACTTGTGCAGTGGTCACCATCAACTGCTGTTGCAAGACGGCAGTACCGCCAAAGCAGTCGGTCTTCCAACGGCTACAATCATCGACACCCCTCCGACATCGCCTGGAGACGAAGGTGTCAGCAGAAGAGGAGCTAAAGGTTGCTTCATGCAACGTGATCTCCAACTCCTCATCTGTCCGGAAGACGATTGACAATTCCTCGTCTTCATCCAAAAGCCAGCCGAGGAAAACCAAGGCAGCTGTCTCGACCTCTGGAGTGTTCGAAGGCACTCGGTCGAGGAAGAAGTTCTTGGAGGAAGCTGGGGGTAGCCAGACCCTTGTCGAGCCTCCTTCCGAAGACGAAGATGTCCAAAGCACAGCTGCGGCGGATCTTCATCAAGGCGAAGATGGCCTCCCTGAAGCCCCTCAAAATGACGATGTCCTCCAGGACACCGCCGGGGGTAGTACTGGAAACGAAGAGGCCCTTCAAGACAGAGCTGAGGGCAGTCAGGCCCTTGCAGATGCGCCTGTCGAAGACGAACTCCAGAATGTGGCTGGGGGTGGCCAAACACCAGGAGAAGTGACTCCCCCACATGAGAGCGAGGCTGAGAGCGAAGCCTCAACTAATCCATCCACTTCCGGCCGTGTCATGACAGTATACATGACCGGGGGTGATCTTGAGACTGATGCGCCGCCACAAGACATTGTCCAGCGCATAGACTCGCTAGAGGGAGGACTCAAAACCCTCTCTGCCTCAATGCAAGTACTGACTCAAGCAGTGTTTGAGATGCGGTCGGCCTTGATCAGGACACCTTCAAATGGTCCCAACCCAGGAGCCAATGGAGAGTCGAGTGTGCCCCTCCAACGGACACGCTCAGACACAGAAGCACCCCGGACGTCGGAGCCCTCAAACGCTCCACTCCGGGTGGTACCTCCTTCCCCGACTCCTAGCTCCACGGAGGACGTGGTCGAAATGATCAAAGATCTGCGGGAGCACTTCGAGTCCAAGAACAGGCAGGAGGAGCGCCAGAAGATGGGCATTCCCCAGCCTTATCCCCTTGAGTGGAACAAGGTGGTTTATCCCCCAAAGTATAAACCACAAACACTCACGCCGTATGACGGGAAGGACTCTCCACGACGGTACCTGACGTACTTCCAGTCGCAGACAGGGCATCTTCCGAAGGAGGACGCGCTCCTCACCAGCATCTTTGTTGGGGCCCTGAAAGGGGTGGCGTATGACTGGTACTGCAGCCTCCCCAATAATTCTATATCGTCCTTCGACGACCTGACACGCCTCTTCCTCGACCGCTTCTACGACGGTGGGAAGGACATGACGATGGCATCTCTCATTGAGATACGCCAGAAGGACAAGGAAACGGTTCGGGCATTCATCGAACGCTTCCGTCAGGCCTGCTTCAGGCTACCTCCAGGCATGCCAGAGCATGCGCTTCTCTCCGCTTGCAGTATGAACATGCTGCCTGCAGTAAAGCTCTGGCTTAACTCTACTCCCCCTCCCGACTGGAGCTCCCTAATCATCGAAGCTGAAGCTGCAGAGAAGAAGGCGGCCAATGCACGTCTTCTAGGTGTTAGCTTCCCCGCCTTTGACGATAAGGGGAAAAAGTCCGCAATCAACAACTCCGGACGAGAAACAAAGGGGAAACAGGCATTGACTGTTAATGCCTCGAAGGGCGCATCTGCGCCTACTCAAAAGCCTCCACTGGCACCGAGACCCAAGGAGGTTTATTCATTCAATGATGACGACACCCTGCAACTCTTTGAGATACTGAAGCAGGGTGACAAGATCAAGCTTCCGGACCCGAAACGGCCCGATGAAGTCGGGAAAGTGGACAACCCGAGGTACTGTCACTACCATCGGTTTGTCGGACACCCGACCAAGGACTGCTACGTCCTCAAAAATTACATCCAGCGCATGATCAATGCGGATGTAATCTCCATCGACTACGAAGAGAAGACGGTGTCAGCTAATGTGGTGTCACTTCAGTTCGGCACCTTGCCGCCGACTACCACACAAGATGGCGTCGTCCCCATCCCTAAGGCGACAATGGAGGTGGTGAACTTGCCACCCACCCGTGACAATGTGAGTGGACTTGTCCCACTCACCACATCTCGAGGAGAGGTCCTCTGGGTTCACCCCGACCTCGTCTCCGAGGTAACTCAACCGGAGGTACGTCCTACCTCCAAAGCAAAAGGCAGGAAGATCAAGTCTTGCCGCACGGTCTCTTCTTCAACGGAAGAGGCGCTTCCTGTGCAGACGCGTGCACAACAGAACTCCCAGCCCGGTGAAGCTGTCGCCGAAGTAGTGCCTCCTGGCACCATCCCTGAGGAGGGTCCATCTAAGCCCTCAGCAGCCAATAAACAAAAGCAAGTGGAGGCCCGTTTCGACAGACCTCTGCGGAAAGAAAATGCTTCGGGGCTAGCTAAGCCCCACAATTTTGACATTCTGGCACAACTGGCCAGTACTCCTGCACGCTTGTCTTTGTTCGAGCTCCTGCGTCTCTCCAAGGACTCCCGAGAAGCTCTCTGCGAAGCTCTGAAGGATGCTGAATCCTTTTTCAGTCAAATCAAGCAGCCTGAAGACCTCCCAACTACTTGTGCACACTGTCATTGTGCGGATGAAGTTATCCCAAACATAACTTTCACCCAACAAGACATGCTGCTCAAGCATCACCGATATAACCGACCGTTGTATTACACAGGGTACATCGGTTTGGTAAAGGTGAGCAGGATTCAGATCGATCCGGGGTCTTCCCTAAGCATCATTCCAAAGGCGCTGCTATCAAAGCTGGGGATCCTAATGTACCGGCTGGCGCCCTCCAATACGACCATCAGTGGCTTCAACGCTAGCAAGAACGAGCCACTGGGCAAGATCCGGCTGAAGTGTCACATCGGCAGCCTCAAAACTGAGGTAACTTGTTATGTGGTGGATGCCAAGGTCAACTACAACATCTTACTCGGACGACCATGGTTACATGAGTACATGGTGGTGCCCTCCACGCTCCACCAATGCATGAAATATGTATCCACCAACGGCGTCATCCGGACGGAGTTTGCAGATATCGATCCCTTCATGTCACGCCCCGATTCGGAGAATCGCTCGCTTTGCTTCGATTCACGCCGAATCGATCGTCCTCGCTAAGGCGTGATGCCGTACAAGTCTGGAGTTATACTTGTACAAGGCTAGAACATTGCACATTTATATCATTTTGAAACATTTGAAGTAAGCCACAGTTGCGGAAACATTGATACACAATATAGGAAGAAGAAATACTCATTTTATTCATAATTGTAGTCAGAATACAACTTTTCTCGATAATATTTGAAATGCCATTTCGGCTACATTGATTCATGAAAAGAAGTACAACTGATAGGCTGCCATGAAATAATTTCCCGTTCCATACATCACGCCCCTTTAGTACTTTGAAATATAAGCAGCTATCTTTGAAATCTCCGCAATACTTTGTGCGTCTTTAGGGAAAACAACTTGAAAGGAAACAGCAGTTCAGAAAGCTTTAATTGCGATGTGCGCCCGAGCCTTCTCCAGTACCTGTGGAGGAGGGGTCAGCACATTATAACAATACGCTGGTGAGCCCCGTTGGCCCACTCAGCTAAACCAACATTTTATTAATGACAAGCATTTTAAAGATATGAACTTATAAGGGACAGGCAACATTTAGAGTAAATCACAATTCAAATGACATGGTAGTTCATAACACCATGTTTACTTTACCATTGGCCGAATCCAGCTTTCCTGCATAAGATACAGGATAATAATAATATACTTACCGCCCCTGCATAAGACATTGATTAGCATACATTCCCACGATGTGACCACTGGTGTTGTTAAACCATATGGACTCCTTTCATTCATTCATTTGTATTTGGGACTTCAAGATAATGAGATGACAGCACAGTAGGGAGCTAGCCTCTATGATGCCTCGCATTACTCATGTTCCCCAAAGAACTTCATTATTTCCTCCTAGGCCGAATCGGTACAGGCGCCCCTGTACCGTTCGAGGAAATTATTGCTCAATCCTTGTATACAAGTTGTCCATGGTCAGGCGAATGTGTGTCCGACTCGATATACACAGTGTGCATAGAATATTTGAAGTAATAGGCAACATGATCATTCTTAGCATTTCATAACCATCATTCTAGGCATCAATTCAATCATTTCCATGTTCTGTTCATTGCAGTGTAATCAATTCATTTCAATGTTCTATCTCTAGCATCTTAGTGGTATTGACTTGTGGCATTAGCATCTTGATATCGATCAACGGATGTTGCAAGACAATTATTTAGTTGGCATGAAGGAATAGCGAGAGGGACAATACCACCACAGAGATCCACACTCACCAAGTTAGAGAATCGTCGAGAGAGAGAGGAACACTTGCACGCTTAGCCTTCAGTCACGCGTCAGTCTGCATTGGCACCAAAAGATTGATTAATAATCCGTCTCGTTGTGTTCTCTTCTCTCAGAATTCTCAAGAATGAATGCTATGTAAATCGATGAAAAAGGGCAAGAATCAAATCATCGAAAATCATTCAGAAAAGCATCCATCAAAACCAAGCAGCAAAACCAGCAGCAAAACATCCAGAGAAAACTCTTGGACGTATTTGAAGAGAAACCGATCCATCAATTGGAAAGGTTCTTATGCACTTGTCCGTGATCGATTCGATGCCGACGGTAAGTTTCCCCAATACTCGGTTCCGACCGAGTTAGCCAAGCCACAAGCCTTACATAGTGAACCGCTAGGAGCGGGACACTACATAATATACCACTAAGAAAAAGTTTCGTCCTCGAAACTTAAAACAAAGGTCCTACCTCAAAATTATCAAACAGCGAGGGGTACTTCACTCGTATCTCTTCCTCTAATTCCCATGTCGACTCCTCGACAGCATGGTTCCGCCATAGCACGTTGACTAGAGACACTGCCCGATTCCGCAAAACTTTCTCTTTCCTGTCCAAAATCTGGACAGGCTCTTCAGTGTAGGATAGGTCAGCGCTCAGCTGCAGCTGGTCGAAATTCACTACGTGACTTGGATCATGCACGTACTTCCGAAGTTGAGATACATGGAAGATATCGTGCACATCAGCCAGAGCCGGAGGTAGTGCAAGTCGATAAGCCACTGAGGCTACCTTCTCCAAAATCTCGAATGGTCCGACGAATCTCGGGCTTAACTTTCCTTTCATCCCAAACCGCATCACACCTCGCATGGGTGTGACCTTCAAGAAGACATGATCGCCTGCTGTGAATTCCAAAGGTCGTCGATGAACATCCGCATAACTCTTTTGTCGACTTTGAGCAACTCTAAGTCTTTCTCGAATTAAGCGAATCCTCTCGACGGCCTGTTCCACAAGTTCTGGTCCGAGCACTTGCCGTTCACCGACTTCATCCCAGCATATTGGTGATCGACATTTCCGTCCATATAAGGCTTCGTACGGGGCCATTTGGATACTTGCCTGATAACTGTTGTTATAGGCAAATTTTGCTAGTGCGAGATGCGCGTCCCAACTTGTCTTCGAGTCGAGCACGCACAATCTCAACATATCCTCAAGGATCTGATTTACTCTCTCTGTCTGACCATCAGTCTGCGGATGGTAAGCCGTACCGAAGTTCAACTTTGTGCCCATTGCCGAGTGTAGACTTATCCAAAATCGCGACAAGAATCTTCCATCTCTATCCGACACTATAGAAGCTGGCACCCCATGCAATCTGACAATTTCATTTATGTAGATCTGAGCCAACCGTTCTACTCCCTATGTAACTTTTATTGGAATGAAATGTGCCGACTTGGTTAATCTATCCACGATAACCCAAATCGCATCATTTCCCTTCTGAGTTCTTGGCAAGCCAACTATAAAATCCATACAGATATTATCCCACTTCCACAGTGGAATAGCCAAATTTTGTAGTTCTCCGCCTGGCCGTTGATGTTCGGCCTTTACACGCTGACAATCCATGCACTGTGACACGAATAGCGCCACATCCTTCTTCATACCATGCTACCAAAAGGTTGAACGTAGATCCTTATACATTTTCGTGCCTCCCGGATGCAAGGAATACTTCGCAAAATGAGCCTCGGTCAGTATTTCCTTCCTGATATTTTCGTCCTTAGGGACGCACAATCTTCCCTTGACACGAATAGTGTCATCTTCAACGGTAAAGTCTGACGCCTTTCCGGCTAGAATCAACTCGCGTATCTTCTGCAGAAATGGGTCATCCTTCTGAGCAATCTTAATCCTTCCCTGGAGACTCGGCTCAAGTTGTAACTGAGCCAACTGCACATTCTGCGGACGGATCCTGAACTCGATGCCCATCTCTTCAAGATCCCGTAGTACCTCTTTTGCTATTGTTAGGGACCCAACAAATTTCCGACTCAAGGCATCAGCTACCACGTTCCCTTTACCCGGCGTGTAAGAGATTGTCAAGTCATAGTCCTTGATCAATTCTAACCAGCGCCGCTGCCTCAAATTCAATTCCTTTTGTGTGAATATATATTTCAGGCTTTTGTGATCCGTGAAGATCTCGCAGGACACACCATAGAGATAGTGTCGCCACAATTTCAATGCGAACACAATCGCCGCCAGTTCCAAATCATGTATTGGGTAATTCTTCTCATGCTGTTTGAGTTGTCTCGAAGCATAAGATATGGTCTTCCCATGTTGCATAAGAACACATCCCAAACCAAGTCCCGACGCGTCACTGTAGATCTGAAATCCCTCAGAGCCTTCCGGAAGTGCTAAAATTGGGACCGTGACGAGCCGCTGCTTGAGTTCTTGGAAGCTACTCTCACAGTCGTTCGTCCACTTAAATACGACTCCCTTCTGAGTCAGGCGAGTCAAAGGCGAGGCGATTCTCGAGAAGTCCTTCACAAATCTACGGTAGTACCCGGCTAAACCAAGGAAACTCCGTATTTCACTAGCTGATGCAGGCTGCTTCCAGTCCACCACTGCCCCAATCTTCTTTGGGTCGACGGCAACACCTTCCGCCGAAACAACATGTCCAAGGAACGACACGCTGTTCATCCAAAATTCGCACTTGCTTAGTTTTGCATAGAGCTGGTTGTCTCGCAGCGTCTGAAGTACTTCTCTCAAGTGCTCGACATGAGTCTCCCTATCCTTTGAGTAGATCAAGATGTCATCGATGAACACAACAACAAACTTGTCTAAGAATGGTCGAAACACTCTATTCATTAAATCCATGAAGGCTGCTGGAGCATTAGTCAAGCCGAATGGCATGACCAAAAACTCATAGTGTCCGTATCTCGTACGGAATGCTGACTTAGGAACATCTTCGGGTCTGATCTTCAACTGATGATATCCTGAACGAAGATCGATTTTTGAAAACACGGTCGCCCCTTGTAGCTGATCGAATAGATCATCTATCCTTGGCAAAGGATACTTGTTACGGATGGTTGCCTTATTCAGTTCTCTGTAATCGATGCATAGCCGCATCGTTCCATCCTTCTTCTTTACAAACAACACTGGAGCTCCCCATGGAGATACACTTGGACGAATGTATCCCCGGTCTAATAATTCTTGTAGCTGCACCTTTAGTTCCTTCAATTCTGCCGGAGCCATCCTGTACGGCGCTTTAGATATCGGACGAGTATCCGGAAATGTATCAATTGTGAATTCAATTTCTCTATCCGACGGCATCCCAGGTATCTCGTCCGGAAACACATCGGGGAACTCTGCCACAATCTCGATCTGATTCGAATCTACACCCTTCATTTGAGTGTCAAAAACAGAAGCAAGGAACCCTTCACACCCTGAGTACAACATATGCCTTGCTGTAACTGCCGATATTACCATAGGTCCTTGGAACGCCGAGCCGCACGAGTAAGAGAACTCTGTTTCTCCGGTTAGGCGAAACACAACTCTCTTATCCGCACAGTCAATCGTTGCATGACAGGCGCTGAGCCAGTCCATTCCCAAGATGATATCGTACTCTTTGATGTCGAGTACAATTACATCCAGAGATAAAGTTTTGCCTCCAATTTTTATGTAGCCGTCCCTGCAAATCAAAGTTGCAGGCATATCTACTCCCGAAGGAGTGCTAACACACAAAGCTGTCTTTAGTTGAGTCATACAAAATTTATTTTCCGTTGCAAAATCAGAAGAGATAAAGCAATGAGTAGCGCCAGAATCAAAAAGTACTCTTGCAGGTGTGCCTTTATATAGCAACATACCTGTTATAACATTCTCCGCGGTCTGGGCCTCTGCCTGAGTCAAGGCATAAACCCTTGCTTGCCCACCTTGTTGATTCGGTGCATTCCCAGCTGGAGCCGGTAAGGCTGGTGGCGCTTCGCCACGATGCTGGTTGTTATATGGTCCCCGGTTGTGGTTGTTGTTATGCCCACGATACTGATTATTGTTATGCCCACGAGGAGGATACTGATTCCCTCCTCTATTTCTGCAGTCAGCTTCCTTATGGCCCTGTCCGCCACATTTGAAACACTTCACCCGACAATCCTCAGATCGATGTCCCCAACGGTTGCAAAATTTACAACGTTCTGTATGTTGAGGCCCTCTATTGTCTCCAGTATTGTGACGCTTAGGTGCGTCATTCCTGCCAGCAGACCAAGGTCGTTTCTGATTATTGAGTCCTTGGTTGCTCTTCATTGTCTCACGACTAGCCGGTTTATGAAATCTCTCCATCTCGAGAGCTGTCTCGTACGCCTTCCGGTAAGACGTACATTTCCGATTTAGCACATCCTTCTCTAGGCCCTCATTCAAGCCTTGCACAAATCTTCCTCGCTTGGCGTCGTCATTCGGTACCAAGTACCCAGCGAATGCGACTCTCTTCAAAAACTCTGTCTCATAGTCATGCACTGACATACTGCCTTGTCGAAGTGCAATGAACTCATTCTCTTTTTGTTGTCGGACAGCGGGTGGAATGAAGTGAGTAATGAAAGCCTGCTTAAAGGCCTCCCAAGACATCTTTATATCCTGACTATTTCCGCAAAGTGCCTGTCTCTGCGAAATCCACCATTCCTGGGCCTTGAGGCGAAGTTGTACAGCTGTACACTCCACTCTCTTACTGCCCTGAATCTCTAACATTCGGAAATAGCCCTCTAGTGTGTTCAAGAAGCCCATCACCTCATCTGGCTCCTCTTTTCCATCAAACTCAGGCGGGTCACAACTTTTAAATTCAGAGAACTTGAAGCTCGTCCTCTTCCGTGTCGGCGTCTCAGGTTTCTCTGCCGGCACCTCCACGGTCTCGGTTGCTGCGGCCTTTGCAGAAACATTAGAATCGGCCGACAGCTTGATGACAATCTGAGTTAGACTATCAACTTGCTTTTGTTGAGCATCCAGCTGCTCCTGAAACTGATATTGAAGCTGCTCCTGAAGCACGCGATGTTGAGCTTCGCTTTGCTTCCTCTGAGCCTCCATTTGCTTAATCAGTTTCTCAATCGGGTCAGACGATGAATTCGTCTTTGAGCTATCACCCTTGGTCATTCTACAACAAAGAAATAATTCCATTAGCACTCATAAAATATTTATGGGCTTATTGTATGGAACATTATTTCATGCCAGCGCCATCGACACCATCAATCGAGAAAATTTGCATCAAGACTTCCTTTTTGAAACATTTATTTTTGAAATCCGAGGAAGTGAAGCTGTGTTCTGATACCAACTTGTCACGCCCCGATTCGGGGAATCGCTCGCTTTGCTTCGATTCACGCCGAATCGATCGTCCTCGCTAAGGCGTGATGCCGTACAAGTCTGGAGTTATACTTGTACAAGGCTAGAACATTGTACATTTATATCATTTTGAAACATTTGAAGTAAGCCACAGTTGCGGAAACATTGATACACAATATAGGAAGAAGAAATACTCATTTTATTCATAATTGTAGTCAGAATACAACTTTTCTCGATAATATTTGAAATGCCATTTCGGCTACATTGATTCATGAAAAGAAGTACAACTGATAGGCTGCCATGAAATAATTTCCCGTTCCATACATCACGCCCCTTTAGTACTTTGAAATATAAGCAGCTATCTTTGAAATCTCCGCAATACTTTGTGCGTCTTTAGGGAAAACAACTTGAAAGGAAACAGCAGTTCAGAAAGCTTTAATTGCGATGTGCGCCCGAGCCTTCTCCAGTACCTGTGGAGGAGGGGTCAGCACATTATAACAATGCGCTGGTGAGCCCCGTTGGCCCACTCAGCTAAACCAACATTTTATTAATGACAAGCATTTTAAAGATATGAACTTATAAGGGACAGGCAACATTTAGAGTAAATCACAATTCAAATGACATGGTAGTTCATAACACCATGTTTACTTTACCATTGGCCGAATCCAGCTTTCCTGCATAAGATACAGGATAATAATAATATACTTACCGCCCCTGCATAAGACATTGATTAGCATACATTCCCATGATGTGACCACTGGTGTTGTTAAACCATATGGACTCCTTTCATTCATTCATTCATTTGCATTTGGGACTTCAAGATAATGAGATGACAGCACAGTAGGGAGCTAGCCTCTATGATGCCTCGCATTACTCATGTTCCCCAAAGCACTTCATTATTTCCTCCTAGGCCGAATCGGTACAGGCGCCCCTGTACGTTCGAGGAAATTATTGCTCAATCCTTGTATACAAGTTGTCCATGGTCAGGCGAATGTGTGTCCGACTCGATATACACAGTGTGCATAGAATATTTGAAGTAATAGGCAACATGATCATTCTTAGCATTTCATAACCATCATTCTAGGCATCAATTCAATCATTTCCATGTTCTGTTCATTGCAGTGTAATCAATTCATTTCAATGTTCTATCTCTAGCATCTTAGTGGTATTGACTTGTGGCATTAGCATCTTGATATCGATCACGGATGTTGCAAGACAATTATTTAGTTGGCATGAAGGAATAGCGAGAGGGACAATACCACCACAGAGATCCACACTCACCAAGTTAGAGAATCGTCGAGAGAGAGAGGAACACTTGCACGCTTAGCCTTCAGTCACGCGTCAGTCTGCATTGGCACCAAAAGATTGATTAATAATCCGTCTCGTTGTGTTCTCTTCTCTCAAAATTCTCAAGAATGAATGCTATGTAAATCGATGAAAAAGGGCAAGAATCAAATCATCGAAAATCATTCAGAAAAGCATCCATCAAAACTAAGCAGCAAAACCAGCAGCAAAACATCCAGAGAAAACTCTTGGACGTATTTCAAGAGAAACCGATCCATCAATTGGAAAGGTTCTTATGCACTTGTCCGTGATCGATTCGATGCCGACGGTAAGTTTCCCCAATACTCGGTTCCGACCGAGTTAGCCAAGCCACAAGCCTTACATAGTGAACCGCTAGGAGCGGGACACTACACTTCAAAGGGATTGAGGCCTACTTCACCGATTCCGACTTGTACAAGCCACTTGACGAGGAGAAAGCCAACGACGCCGATGATGAAGCAGAGACGGCAACAGAGCCGGACTTGGAGCCCGAAATGACTCCCGACGCCCCCTTGAAAATCCGATTGAAGGGCAAGCCTCCCCAGAAGGCGCCTCCAATGAGCATCAAGCTATCAGGGAAAGCACCGACTCACGAAGCTCCCCTGAAGATACGCCTCAAGGGAAAGCCACCTCAAACAGCGGCTCCCCTGGTGGTAAAATTACAAGGGAAGGCGCCACTCATCGGAGGCGCAACCGAGGCACCTCTCAAGGTGCGTCTTAAAGGCAAGCCGCCGCAGTCATCCAAAATGTCGGAGAGGGCTCACATAACCCTCTCAGACCCCAAAGTCAGAGCGGTGGAGGACTCTCCTGATCCGGCCCCAGTGCTTACAGATGAGGAGCTTGGCGAATATATCTCTGCTGATGTAGACGCACCCTCCTTAGACAATGTAATCCCACGGGATAAAATCTCGTACTTTATCAATAATAGAGTGTCTTTCAATTATTCTTGTCTTCTACACTGGAATGCCATGTATACATTAGATAACGCTCTACGGTCGTTGCAAACACAAATAACGACCGTCCACCATAATCGAGTGGCCCCGTCTCAAGGAGTCTTCATAATCCCCCCACGAAGCCGAGACGAAGGCACCATCATCTCGGGCAAAGTCGAGCGTCATCAGGACCTCCCGTCAATCGAGCCCGAACCTGATACCGACAGAGTACAAGTCTATCGGTACACGGATACGGCAAAGCGCATCATCCAAAAGATGGGCTACGACCTGAAAAGCAATAAAGGCCTAAACTACGGCAAGGGTCGGCATCTCCCTGTCCGGCTTTCGATGCCCAATGGAAAGCCACAGGATTACTATAATTGGACTCAACGGGGGTTAGGCTATGTCACGCCGCCATCAACTCCAGAGAGTTCAGACGCAGAAGACATAGAACATTCCCACTCGTCTGAAGCATCGACGTGGGATTCCGATACCAGTATCGGATCAGTCTTCAGGAAAGTGCTGTCAGCTAACATGACATCGGCGTAACCTCAGAAAGATGAAGGCAAAGACCAACCGCCGGAATCCTTCGAAGAGGAACCCTGGGCTCAACGCCTAGGAGAACAATGGGAGTCTCGTTTTGAGTTACGAGAACCTCCCACCGAAGACGAAGTCGAGCAGATCGACCTCGGGGATGGGTCTTCTTCTAAACCCATCTTTATCAGCAAAAGCTTGGAAGGAGAAGACCGAGAATCTTTAGTCCAACTGGCTAAGAGTATATCGACGTCTTCGCCTGGAGCTACGAAGACATGCCGGGTCTCGATCCACAGATCGCGATGCATAGGTTGAACATCTTACCAGATGCCAAACCTATCAAACAACAACAGCGATGCTTCCGCCCGGACATCATGAATGCCATCGATCAGGAGGTGGACAAGCTCTTGACCAGTGGCTTCATCCGTGAGGAACAACACCCGGACTGGGTAGCCAACGTCGTCCCTGTCACCAAGAAGAACGAGAAGATACGAGTCTGTATCGACTTCAGGGATCTCAACTCTGCTTGCCCGAAGGATGAATTCCTGCTCCCAATCACCGATGTAATGATCGACAACACATGTGGCTTTGAACGCATGTCCTTCATAGACGGGTATTCAGGCTACAATCAAATCAAGATGTTCCCCGATGACGCAAAACACACGTCATTCAGGACTCCGAAAGGTGTTTTCTGCTACACAGTAATGCCCTTCGGCTTGAAGAATGCCGGTGCAAATACCAACGAGCGATGAGTACCATCTTTCGTCAACATCTTCGCAAGACAGTTGAGTGTTATGTTGACGACATCGCAGTCAAGAGCTGCCTCAAAAGAGATCACCTACAGGACCTGAGGACGGTCTTTGATCTCATGCGGGCACATCAACTCAAAATGAACCCCGCTAAATCCTTCCTGGGGGTTTCTAGTGGCAAATTCTTGGGCTTTGTCATCACGGCAAAAGGCATTCATGCCGATCCCGAGAAGACTAAAGCTATCCTCAAATGGACCCTCCGAAGAACCTTCGAGAACTTCGGGGCTTACAGGGACGTCTGGCATACATCCGGAGGTTCATAGCAACCTTTCCGGTAAATGTCAACCCTTTACTCAGCTCATGAAGAAGGGAGTCTCTTACGTCTGGACAGAGGAGTGCCAAAAGGCTTTCGACGACATCAAGGCTTACTTGACAAGCCCGCCAGTCCTAGTAGCACCTGTCGCCGGCAAACCATTCCTCCTCTACTCCGTGCCATGGATCATTCTCTCGGCGCTTTACTGGCTCAAAACAGCGATACAGGCTACGAGCAGGCAATCTACTACCTCAGTCGAACACTCATCGGGGCCGAACACCGGTACAACCCCGTTGAAAAGGAGTGCTTGGCTTTGGTGTTTGCCATTCAGAAGACTCGTCATTACGTCTCGGGCCAGACAATTCACGTCATCTCCTGAGTCAATCCACTCAGAGTTCTCATGACGAAGCCAGGGTCATTAAACTCCCGGCTGGCTACATGGGCGATCCTACTAACGCCATATAACATGGTGTTTGTCCCGCAGAAGGCGGTCAAGGGTCAGGCTCTGGCTGACTTTTTAGCTGCACACCCCATCCCAGAATCTTCAAAACTCTATGAAGACATCCCGGATGAAGTCCAAGAATCAAACGTCACTGAAGGAAGCCCCGTTTGGCGGATGTTCTTCGATGGCGCTTTAAGAACGGGCCCCAACGGCCAAATCATCGTAGGAGTGGGGGTAGTCTTGATCTCCCCCGATCAGCTGGTCATCCAGCGCGTATACTCTCTTTCGAAGCCGTGCTCCAACAATGTTGCTGAGTACAACGCACTCGTCATGGGACTCCAGCTAGCACAACAGCTGGGGGTGGATCATCTGGAAGCCTACGGCGACTCGAAACTCGTCGTAAACCAGATTCGGGGGCAATATGAGGTTCGCCATGAAGATTTGATCCCTTACCATGAAGTTGCATTGAACATCATTTCAACCTTCACTGGGTTCTTCATCGAACATGTACCCCGTCTACAAAACTTGGAGGCTGACGCTCTAGCTGGCCTCGCAGCCTCATTGGCCGCGCCCCTTGGGACTCAACACTATGTCACGGTAACTGGCCGAGACTTGATTTGTCCCAGAAACAACCTATGTTTGCAAATGGCTCACGCCGTGCCGACAAACACCGATGTTAATGTCCGAGACTGGAGATTCCCGTTCATCGACTTTGCCGTCTACGGAATCCTTCCGGAAGACCCGAAGGAAGCCGTCTCAGTCAGGAGACGCTCTCTTCGATTCTACTACGATACAGCCACTAAAACGCTGTACCGACGCTCCTTCGATGGGCTTCTCCTTCGATGCCTGTCTAACGAAGAAGCGGCCGAAGCTCTTCGAGAAGCTCATGACGGAACTTGCGGAGCTCACCAACCAGGTCCTAAGTTGCAAGATCGACTGCGACGTATGGGCTACTACTGGCCAACCATGGCCGCCGACGCAGTGGAATATGCTAAGAAGTGCCATGCATGCCAACTTCATGCAGACTTCATACATACACCGTCTGAACCTCTACATCCTACAGTCGCCTCCTGGCCATTTGAAGCCTGGGGCATGGACATTGTAGGACCAATCACCCCTCCTTCATCAAGAGGACATCATTTCATCCTGGCCATCACCGATTACTTCTCCAAATGGGCAGAAGCAGTCCCACTAGCGGAAGTAAAAAGCTCCAGGGTGGTCAGCTTTATCAAACACCATGTCATTTACCGTTTTGGAGTACCCAGGCGAATCATTCATGACAATGGTCCCCAGTTCATCAGCCACATTTTCAGCAGGTTCTGTGACAAGAATCGCATTCAAAACGTGGCCTCAACCGCCTACAATCCGGCAGCAAACGGATTGGCCGAGGCGTTCAACAAAACTATCGTCAGGCTGCTCAAAAAGGTCGTGTCATCCAACAAACGCGACTGGGACGAAAAGCTCGGCGAATATCTTTGGGCCTACCGTACAACGGTACGGACCCCAACAGGCAACACACCATTCTCCCTGGTCTACGGGAGCGAAGCGTTACTGCCTTTCGAGATCCAGATCCCCTCACTCCGAGTAGCGATCACAAACAAACTCACAGAAGAAGACAATCAACGTCGTCGTCTGCGGGAACTGGAGGCACTTGACGAAAAGCATCTCCTAGCTCAACAACGCATCGAACTTTACCAAGCCCGTATATCACAGGCTTTCAACAAGAAGGTCAAGCAAAGAACTTTCCAAGTGGGCGACCTGGTTTTAGCAGTCAGAAGGCCAATGGTGTTAACTCACAAGACACCAGGGAAGTTCGAGCCCAAATGGGAAGGACCCTTCATCATTGAGACGGTATACTCAAACGGTGCTTACCGCCTCGCCAAACCCAATGGGGACTTGTTCATGATGCCCATCAACGGCAAGTTTCTAAAGAAGTACTATTCTTGACATCCTCCAAGACATGTATTTCCCCAAACAACCTCTTTTGACAAAATCAAACGTTTCCGGAACCCAGCTGTTCCGTGGCATCCTTCCGTAGAAAGATAACCACGTCCACATTACCTCTGAGTTGTCTCTCTACATCCTACAAAGCGAAACCTTACATTTCGTGAGCTTACGCTATCCTTCATGTTTACCACGTCCACATTACCTCTGAGTAAACATCCCGTACAAACAACTCCTGTGTTGTCGTACATTGATCGCAGAACTTCCACGTCCACATTACCTCTGAGTTGTTCAGCGTATCCCCCAGGATCATTCCTACCACGTCCATAAATACCTCTGAGTAGGAAGATTCTATCATTTGAACCTAATGATTGCCATGTCCACATTACCTCTGAGCAAACAGTTGGTTCCTTCAAACTTATTATCTGTACCTAAAAACCAAGGTGCGCAAAAGATAATAGGTCCACATAAAACATCAAGTTCATGAGATCAAAATGAACACATCACAAAAAAAAAGATAGTGTATTTCTTTATTTTTAAAAAAAAAGGGAGTACAGAAATACGCTATTTCCCCAGCAAGAGTTACAAAAACACATAAAAAAAAGAGAAACTACAGTCCCCGATCCTCTCCAGGATGGAGAAGCTCTCTGACTCGACATCTCAGGTCGGCAGTGCGAGTTTCCACAGTCGCCTGGACTCGGAGCTCGGCTTCTTGACGCATTAATCCGACAGCCTCAGCGGAAGTTTTACTCTCATACTTCTCATCAAGCTGTCGTCGCTGCTGAGCCAAAGCAAGGGTCCGCTGAGTAAGAGTCGCTTCCTCCTGCTTGAATGCCACGTGTTCAGCCAAGACACGATCAGCTTCTAGTTGAAGTTGGGCCCGCTGGTCTTCAAGACGGCGCATCTGAGCATCAACCTCTGCGATGTTAGCGTCCACCGCAGCCCGCTTCTCCGTCGTCTTCTCCATAGATTGAGACAACTGCTCCGCCGCAGCCTCAGTCCCAGCCACTTCACGCTCCCAACTGCTCACATCGGCTCGATGGGAAGCCTCGATTTCAGCAATCAACTTCCCTATCTCTGCATCTATCAAGACAGAGGTTATTTCGTTGGATGCGTTGCAGTTTCGCGAGCCGCTCGTCCAGCTCAATCACCGAAACCTCCAGAATTTCGGCCATATGGTCATGGCCTTGGTGAACGCGGATCAGCTCGATACAAGGCATTGCCAAAGCTTTTGCTGTCGCAAAGCTCCCCTTGGCATCCATAACTACAGATACACCTTTCTCCAGCATTTTATACACTCCCTCGACGAGGAACTTCACATACTCGTCGGCATCCGCCAGCACCTGCGGCGTCATAGCAGGAGTTGGGGGAGCTACTACAGTTTGCGGACCGGAGGAAGATCCGCCAACCTCGATCTGAGAGGTTTGAACCTCGGCAGCAATAGGCTCTCCATCAACAGGGCCAGACTGCTAGCCCGAGGAGCCGAAGGAACAGAAGGAGCCGGCACATGCGTCGTGATAGTACCCCAAGTGGAAGGAGCAACAGAGGGTTCCACACCCTTACCCTTCTCAAGCCCGGAGAAATCACCGATGTCGACGGCCACCTCTTCTACCCCCGACGTTCTATCAGCATCAGCTACCTCCCCCGGCAAAACGGGGAGATCAACATTTATCTCCTGGCCAGCCCCAGGAGACAAGACCGGCAGAAGGGTCTCATTCTTCTCAAGTCCCCTTACAGGGACAAATCTGTCGCTACCGCCTGATCGGTAGCCATCTCTATGTCCATAGTTGAAGCCAAGGAAGGATTTGGCAATGATTCAACCGACCTCCCTACATCATGACAAGGAGGGGAATCAACCCTCTCATCTATCCTCACTGCTTCTGCTGCCCCCGCAACAGACTCCTGCAGCTCCGGAGCGATGTCATCGAAAGATGATGAACTCCATTCCTCTTCATCACCAGGAAGCTGCGCACTTGCTAAACCTTCGATATGTGAAGCCTTCGCTGTGGCCTTCGTTACCTCGGAAGCTGCTGCACCCTCAGGTTCCCTCCTGACATAACCCGGGGATACCGGAACCTCCACGATGACAGTATCCTCCGGATCTTCCTCCATGAGAGACATCATTGTCGGCGGGATACGCACTCCAGACGAGCTCGCCATCTCTTCTCGCCTACTCCCACCCGACTTTGGGGTACGAGGTTTTCTTTTTAGCGGCTCCTACAAAAGAAGATGGGGCCTCGTAAATGGCGGAACCAAAATCAGATTTAGTAGGATGTCCTTACCTCTTCGGACGCTGAATCCGATGACACCGTCGGTAACGATGCCTTCTTCTGCTTCTTCGACACAAGTGATTCAGCCCCTGTATCTGCACATCGTTTCGATCGATCGCCCGAGGGTTCTGCTTGTGATGCGGATGGGGCACTCCGTTGACCCACCCCTGACGAATGATGCGGCCGGGCCTTCACTGGCGTATCCCCAGTCGCTGCTAACTGGGTGCCTGCGATAAGGCTGGTCTCCCTGTCATATCCGGAGGGCGGGCAGCCATAACACAGTAAAATTTGGCGGCCGAGTAAAGAATGGGCGGCCGCGGATCGGGGACGGGCAACGTAAAATGAGCTCCGGTACATCCGACATTATAGTAATGCCAAGCTCGTGCACCATCCAACAAACTTCCAACATACCCCAGGGTAATACTGGGGTTATCCAACATCATCTGAGCATAACCAAATTGCTGCGCAAAACGGCTCCGCAAGTATGGTTCCAGGTAGCACTGATTCCTGTTCCGGTACACCAGATGGGACGGCCGGATACTTCGCAACCAGCGAAATCCCCATTGAGGCAGAGTGGTGGTACCTTCGCCCAGGTCCCTTAAATCCTCGTTGGCCTTAAAACCCAAATAGATGGGACCAACTTTGGTGATCTTCCAACCCTGAAGACGGGATAAAACCTTTCTGCAAACCGGGACACCAGTATGCGACCAGCTCCTCCGATGGAAACGACGAAGGAATGCATCTCCAGCCTTATAATCTCCTTCCAAGCCTGGGCTCATCACACTGGGATGATGCAGAATCAGCCATCCCATCAAATAGTGAAACGGCAGTTCGGCGCACGGGAAGTTATTTTTTCTGCCTCTATCATGAATCACATTTCCAGCAAACTCTCGCAAACCTCGCTGCAGGTTACATACCATTGCGGGGAGGAGAGCCAAGCGCCGGCCGAAGACCAATTTTACGGCTGGCAGGATTAAGTTTCGAGTCACCCTCTCGACGGCACCGGATCCACCTGCGAACACGCAATTCCGGAGCCATATCATCAGATAGGCGACCAAAACCGCCTTGGATGACATTGGATAAGCAAGGTGTAGAAGCATGGAATTTCACAAACAGAAAGCCCATGCGCTAGACACTACATGCGTCAGAACTCAGACGAAGAACTTCACAGCAAAGTCAATAAGTATAGACATTTGAAGGACTTTTTATTTAATATAAAAGTCTATTACATGTCTAGAAAAGGTTGTACAAAGGAGAATTTCTACAAAGGAAAGATCCTAAGTCTACAGCCAGCGGCCACCATGCACCTCCAGTTAGGTGCAGCAGTCATCATGCGCTGCCAGTCACCATACACGCTGTCAGTCAGGCGCAGCAGACATCATGCGCCTCCAACCAGGCGCATCCCACCATATCTTCAGCAGCCCAGTTATGTGCATCCCTTCAGCCAAATTCTTCCAGCCAGGCTCACCTGGCCGAGCAGAGCCCAGTTATGTGCCGCTCTTCCAACTAGGCTCGCCCGATAAATGCTTCGATACACAAAGCATTTAACCCTCTGGCTGGAACCGAGGAAGAGAAGAGCACCGCAAATGCTGTGGCCAGGGGAGGCTTCAAAAGAGCCTCCAAAGCCGAAGGAAGACCGTGATCGAAACCGCGGCTAAAGGAGCAGCTTTCGACACGATCAAAGTGGGGAAACCCCACTTTGAAGGAAGAGAGAGCCTAGCACCGCCATTCCGATCTACGGCTCTTCCGGAATAACGGAGACGAGGCTCGAGCATCCCTATCTTTGGATGCAACAGGCACCTTCCGCCGGCCTCAGAAGCCCGACTCCGTCTTTTGGATGTAACAGTCACCTTCAAGTGCATCGAAGACAACACAGCGTCTCATCTTCACCCTCGGGAGCACTTCGTCAACAGAATGCACCCGCATGTTCAAGTTTATGTTGGAAGTACGTGAGGGAATGAGAAGCAAGTCTTCTCTCCATGCCACTATTTATAGGCCGGGCAAATCAAACCCACGCGCCAAGTGGATGGCCCTCCGAATTCCGTGCAATGAATTTACATTAAATGGATGAACCGGACGCCTCGAATTCAGCCAAACGGCTATTTATGGCACTCGAAGAGCGAGACAGCCGCATCATTAAAAGACATGTCCGATGCGCCAGCCAGACAGTACATCACACGGACGCACCCTTCGGCATCAGGCGCATCATACAGACGCGCCTTACAATACTCGGCGCATTACAGAAGGTGCGCCCCCACACATCTCCATACCGAGTGGAACGCCAACCGACGCGCCCACTCAGCTGTCCATCGAACGTCACCAACATTAAATGCTGAACTGACAGAGTTGGCAGCATGCCTCCCAAAGTCTGAACAGTTGACAGCTTTTCAGAAAACGAAGCGTCGGCAACGTCAGCATTATCATGACTTTGTTTCGACGGCTACTGCCACGTGGCCAGTCCACCATCAGCATGCGCCTCTACGGCCATGCGTCCAAATCAGCATGCGCCTCTACGGCCATGCGTCCAAATCAGCATGCGCCTCAAAAGCCATGCGCCTCAGACTGCTCTCTGATCCCGAAAGACAGAAAGAAAGTCGCCTGCATGCGCCTCAAAAGCCATGCGCCCCAAATGGTTTGTAACTCCTAAAGGTTATGAGCCGCAGCCTCCTCCTGCGCCCAATCCAAGGTGCAGCCCACCAGATCACTCCTCTCCACCAAATCCGAGATCTTCGAACCATGAGTCGACGACACGTGTCTTTTGACTCAACTCATCCAAGATTTCAGCAACGGAAAGATCTTCTCTCTGCTACATGCCGGCTCACAATAGCAGTATGAAGAGTTCTCCCCCTCGATCAGGGCGCAGCATCCGTGCGCCTCCATCAGCAACCTCCACGTGGCATCCCCACACCGACGCATCCTGCATGCGCGCATGAGCAGCCAGCCTGTAAAACTATAAATAGAAGGGTCATCTCCTTCACGCACAGACGGAGACTCAGAACACACAAGACTCAAAAAGAATCCACAACAGAGAATCACCGAGAGGCAGTTCTAGACACTCAACGTCTTCCTCCTCTCAGCAAGCTCCAGCACCCAGAGCAATCAACACCTTCAGAGAACCGATAACCGCCGTTAGCCGGTCAACGGAGTCAACGCATTACCACTTGCTCCATTGGCACTAAGGACCCAGCTTAAACAAAAGTGTACTCCTAGGACTACATCTAAGTCCTATATTGTATCACTGTTCTGTTTGTATTAAGATTTCAATCAAAACAATTTTAATGGCAAACAAGCTGGCGACTCTACTGGGGACTTCTTTCTCCTCTACCGAGAAAGTCGTGTCACAGGCCGACGACGTGAAGGTGGGCTCCTCCTACAAGACGCTGGTAGTGCGCCTCAATCAACAGGCGTACTAGGAGTTCATTTCTGAAGGAAGTGCGAGTCCTTCGGAGCGGCTGTCGAAGCCGAAGAAGACCCGCGCAGTCTGGGTGCGCAAAGTCGACGCCTCGGGCACCACCGTTGAAGGGGATGTGCCCGTCCAGCCTTCCCTTCCTGCTGACGTCTTCAGCAGTCAAGGTGTGCCCGCTGATGCAGCGCATCTCTCGGGGAAGCGTGTGGCTGACCACGTTCCCCAGCCATCTTCCTCTCAGGCGAGGAAGGTACGTCGACGGAGCAGGGGCGCAGCCAATGCCCCGCGCATTACTTCTGATGCGCCACAAAGAGCCTCTGTCTTTGACAGACTCACTCGCTGTAACGGCGAGGAGAATTTGGATGCTGAGTACTATGCGCTCCAGCGGGCTGGTACGAAGAAATCTAAGGCGACACGGGCCATGCGCCACAAACGTGCTATGCCAGCAGCCGGCCAGAGGCACGCGCTTACGATCACGCGCGCTGCCGATGGCAAGCTGTACAAGGTTGACTCAAGTGCTTCTGCACCAACAACGAGTCGACCTTCAAAGTCCTCATCTCGCTTGGGCGCATTCACTGTGTGCACAACCAAGCCGAGAGAGGCAAACTCAGTGGTCTTGAACTCCCGCGCCTCCTCTGGTTGTGCGTTTGAGGTCCGTTCAAGTCACTTCAAATGCTGTGGTTCCCCCACTACTGATCGTGATGCCTGCTTGGTATTAGATCAGGGGGCACAGCACTCATCCGACCACCCCGGCACTTGGCCCTGCCATGCGCCTGAGAGGGGTGTGAGGGTAGCACTCTCCTCCAACGACCTGCGCAACGTGATCACTCACAAGCGCCGGTCAGGAGAGTTGACCAACAAGCACGATGCGCCTCTCACAGGGCACACTTGTGCAGTGGTCACCATCAACTGCTGTTGCAAGACGGCAGTACCGCCAAAGCAGTCGGTCTTCCAACGACTACAATCATCGACACCCCTCCGACATCGCCTTGGGACGAAGGTGTCAGCAGAAGAGGAGCTAAAGGTTGCTTCATGCAACGTGATCTCCAACTCCTCATCTGTCCGGAAGACGACTGCCAATTCCTCGTCTTCATCCAAAAGCCAGTCGAGGAAAACCAAGGCAGCTGTCTCGACCTCTGGAGTGTTCGAAGGCACTCGGTCGAGGAAGAAGTTCTTGGAGGAAGCTGGGGGTAGCCAGACCCTTGTCGAGCCTCCTTCCGAAGACGAAGATGTCCAAAGCACAGCTGCGGCGGATCTTCATCAAGGCGAAGATGGCCTCCCTGAAGCCCCTCAAAATGACGATGTCCTCCAGGACACCGCCGGGGGTAGTGCTGGAAATGAAGAGGCCCTTCAAGACAGAGCTGAGGGCAGTCAGGCCCTTGCAGATGCGCCTGTCGAAGACGAACTCCAGAATGTGGCTGGGGGTGGCCAAACACCAGAAGAAGTGACTCCCCCACATGAGAGCGAGGCTGAGAGCGAAGCCTCAACTAATCCATCCACTTCCGGCCGTGTCATGACAGTATACATGACCGGGGGTGATCTTGAGACTGATGCGCCGCCACAGGACATTGTCCAGTGCATAGACTCGCTAGAGGGAGGACTCAAAACCCTCTCTGCCTCAATACAAGCACTGACTCAAGCAGTGTTTGAGATACGGTCGACTTTGATCAGAACACCATCAAATGGTCCCGACCCAGGAGTCAATGGAGAGTCGAGTGTGCCCCTCCAACGGACACCCTCAGACACAGAAGCACCCCGGACGTCGGAGCCCTCAAACGCTCCACTCCAGGTGGTACCTCCTTCCCCGACTCCTAGCTCCACGAAAGACGTGGTCGAAATGATCAAAGATCTGCGGGAGCGCTTCGAGTCCAAGAATAGACAGGAGGAGCGCCAGAAGATGGGCATTCCCCAGCCTTATCCCCTTGAGTGGAACAAGGTGGTTTATCCCCCAAAGTATAAACCACAACACTCACGCCGTATGACGGGAAGGACTCTCCACGACGGTACCTGACGTACTTCCAGTCGCAGACAGGGCATCTTCCGAAGGAGGACGCCCTCCTCACCAGCATCTTTGTTGGGGCCCTGAAAGGGGTGGCGTATGACTGGTACTGCAGCCTCCCCGATAATTCTATATCGTCCTTTGACGACCTGACACGCCTCTTCCTCGACCGCTTCTACGACGGTGGGAAGGACATGACGATGGCGTCTCTCATTGAGATACGCCAAAAGGACAAGGAAACGGTTCGGGCATTCATCGAACGCTTCCGTCAGGCCTGCTTCAGGCTACCTCCAGGCATGCCAGAACATGCGCTCCTCTCCGCTTACAGTATGAACATGCTGCCTGCAGTAAAGCTTTGGCTTAACTCTACTCCCCCTCCCGACTGGAGCTCCCTAATCATCGAAGCTGAAGCTGCAGAGAAGAAGGCGGCCAATGCACGTCTTTTGGGTGTTAGCTTCCCCGCCTTTGATGATAAGGGGAAAAAGTCCACAATCAACAACTCCGGACGAGAAACAAAGGGGAAACAGGCATTGACTGTTAATGCCTCGAAGGGCGCATCTGCGCCTACTCAAAAGCCTCCACTGGCACCGAGACCCAAGGAGGTTTATTCATTCAATGATGACGACACCCTGCAACTCTTTGAGATACTGAAGCAGGGCGACAAGATCAAGCTTCCGGACCCGAAGCGGCCCGATGAAGTCAGGAAAGTGGACAACCCGAGGTACTGTCACTACCATCGATTTGTCGAACACCCACTAAGGACTGCTACGTCCTCAAAAATTACATCCAGCACATGATCAATGCGGATGTAATCTCCGTCGACTACGAAGAGAAGACGGTGTCAGCTAATGTGGTGTCACTTCAGTTCGGCACCTTGCCGCCGACTACCACACAAGATGGCGTTGTCCCCATCCCTAAGGCGACAATGGAGGTGGTGAACTTGCCACCCACCCGTGACAATGTGAGTGGACTTGTCCCACTCACCACATCTCGAGGAGAGTCCTCTGGGTTCACCCCGACCTCATCTCCGAGGTAACTCAACCGGAGGTACGCCCTACCTCCAAAGCAAAAGGCAGGAAGATCAAGTCTTGTCGCACGGTCTCTTCTTCAACGGAAGAGGTGCTTCCTGTGCAGACGCGTGTACAACAGAACTCCTAGCCCGGTGAAGCTGCCGCCGAAGTGGTGCCTCCTGGCACCATCCCTGAGGAGGGTCCATCCAAGCCCTCAGCAGCCAATAAACAAAAGCAAGTGAAGGCCCGTTTCGACAGACCTCTGCGCAAAGAAAATGCTTCGGGGCTAGCCAAGCCCCACAATTTTGACATTCTGGCACAACTGGCCAGTACTCCTGCACGCTTGTCTTTGTTCGAGCTCCTGTGTCTCTCCAAGGACTCCCGAGAAGCTCTCTGCGAAGCTCTGAAGGATGCCGAATCCTTTCTCAGTCAAGTCAAGCAGCCTGAAGACCTCCCAACTACTTGTGCACACTGTCATTATGTGGATGAAGTTATCCCAAACATAACCTTTACCCAACAAGACATGCTGCTCAAGCATCACCGACATAACCGACCGTTGTATTACACAGGGTACATCGGTTCGGTAAAGGTGAGCAGGATTCAGATCAATCCGGGGTCTTCCCTAAGCATCATTCCAAAGGCGCTGCTATCAAAGCTGGGGATCCCAATATACCGGCTGGCGCCCTCCAATACGACCATCAGTGGCTTCAACGCTAGCAAGAGCGAGCCACTGGGCAAGATCCGGCTGAAGTGTCACATCGGCAGCCTCAAAACTGAGGTGACTTGTTATGTGGTGGATGCCGAGGTCAACTACAACATCTTACTCGGACGACCATGGTTACATGAGTACATGGTGGTGCCCTCCACGCTCCACCAATGTATGAAATATGTATCCACCAACGGCGTCATCCGGACGGAGTTTGCAGATATCGATCCCTTCAAAGGGATTGAGGCCTACTTCACCGATTCCGACTTGTACAAGCCCATTGACGAGGAGGAAGCCAATGACGCTGATGATGAGGCAGAGACGACAACAGAGCCGGACATGGAGCCTGAGACGACTCCCGACGCCCCCTTGAAAATCCGTCTGAAGGGGAAACCGCCCCAGAAGGCGCCTTCAATGAGCATCAAGCTATCAGGAAAAGCGCCGGCTCGCGAAGCTCCCCTGAAAATAAGCCTCAAGGGAAAGCCACCTCAAACAGCGGCTCCCCTGGTGGTAAAATTACAAGGGAAGGCGCCACTTATCGGAGGCGCAACCGAGGCACCTCTCAAGGTGCGTCTTAAAGGCAAGCCGCCGCAGTCATCCAAGATGCCGGAGAGGGCTCACATAACCTCTTAGATCCTAAAGTCAGAGCGGTGGAGGACTCTCCTGATCCGGCCCCAGTGCTTACAGATGAGGAGCTTGGCGAATACATCTCCGCTGATGTAGACGCACCCTCCTTCGACAATGTAATCCCACGGGAAAAAATCTCGTACTTTATCAATAATAGAGTGTCTTTCAATTATTCTTGTCTTCCACACTGGAATGCCATGTATACATTAGACAACGCTCTACGGTCGTTGCAAACACAAGTAACGACCGTCTACCATAATCAAATAGTCCCGTCTCAAGGAGTCTTCATAGTCCCTCCATGGAGCCGAGACCAAGGCACCATCATCTCGGGCAAAATCGAGCGTCGTCGGGACCTCTCGTCAATCGAGCCCGAACCTGATACCGGCAGAGTACAAGTCTATCGGTACACAGATGCGGGTAAGCACATCATCCAAAAGATGGGCTACGACCTGAAAAGCAACAAAGGCTTAAACTACGGCAAGGGTCGGCATCTCCCTGTCCGGCTTTCGATGCCCAATAGAAAGCCACAGGATTACTATAATCGGACTCGACGGGGGTTAGGCTATGTCACGCCGCCATCAACTCCAGAGAGTTCAGACGCAGAAGACATAGAACATTCCCACTCGTCTGAAGCATCGACGTGGGATTCCGATACCAGTATCGGATCAGTCTTCAGGAAAGTGCTGTCAGCTAACATGACATCGGCGCAACCTCAGAAAGATGAAGGCGAAGACCAACCGCCGGAACCCTTCGAAGAGGAACCCTGGGCTCAGCACCTAGGAGAACAATGGTTGTCTCGTTTTGAGTTACGAGAACCTCCCACTGAAGACGAAGTCGAGCAGATCGACCTCGGGGATGGGTCTTCTTCTAAACCCATCTTCATCAGCAAAAGCTTGGAAGGAGAAGACCGAGAATCTTTAGTCCAACTGGCTAAAGAGTATATTGACGTCTTCGCTTGGAGCTACGAAGACATACCGGGTCTCGATCCACAGATCGCGATGCATAGGTTGAACATCTTACCAGATGTCAAACCTATCAAACAACAACAGCGACGCTTCCGCCCGGACATCATGAACGCCATCGATCAGGAGGTGGACAAGCTCTTGACCAGTGGCTTCATCCGTGAGGAACAACACCCGGACTGGGTAGCCAACGTCGTCCCTGTCACCAAGAAGAACGGGAAGATACGAGTCTGTATCGACTTCAGGGATCTCACCTCTGCTTGCCCGAAGGATGAATTCCCGCTCCCAATCACCGATGTAATGATCGACAACACATGTGGCTTTGAACGCATGTCCTTCATGGACGGGTATTCAGGCTACAATCAAATCAAGATGTTCCCCGATGACGCAAAACACACGTCATTCAGGACTCCGAAAGGTGTTTTCTGCTACACAGTAATGCCCTTCGGCTTGAAGAATGCCGGTACAACATACCAACGAGCGATGAGTACCATCTTCCGTAAACATCTTCGTAAGACAGTTGAGTGCTATGTTGACGACATCGCAGTCAAGAGCCGCCTCAAAAGAGATCACCTATAGGACCTGAAGACGGTCTTCGATCTCATGCGGGCACATCAACTCAAAATGAACCCGCTAAATCCTTCCTGGGGTTTCTAGCGGCAAATTCTTAGTCTTTGTCATCACGGCAAAAGGCATTCATGTCGATCCCGAGAAGACTATAGCCATCCTCAACATGGACCCTCCGAAGAACCTTCGAGAACTTCGGGGCTTACAGGGACGTCTGATATACATCCGGAGGTTCATAGCAAACCTCTCCGGTAAATGTCAACCCTTTACTCAGCTCATAAAGAAGGGAGTCTCTTACGTCTGGACAGAGGAGTGCCAAAAGGCTTTCGACGACATCAAGGCTTACTTGACAAGCCCGCCAGTCCTAGTGGCACCTGTCGCTGGCAAACCCTTCCTCCTCTACGTCCGTGCCATGGATCATTCCCTCGGCGCTTTACTGGCTCAAAACAGCGATGCAGGCTACGAGCAAGCAATCTACTACCTCAGTCGAACACTCATCGGGGCCGAACACCGGTACAACCCCGTTGAAAAGGAGTGCTTGGCTTTGGTGTTTGCCATTCAGAAGACTCATCATTACGTCTCGGGCCAGACAATTTACGTCATCTCCCGAGTCAATCCACTCAGAGTTCTCATGACGAAGCCAGGGTCATTAAACTCCCGGCTGGCTACATGGGCGATCCTACTAACGCCATACAACATGGTGTTTCCCGCAGAAGGCGGTCAAGGGTCAGGCCCTGGCTGACTTTTTAGCTGCACACCCCATCCCAGAGTCTTCAAAACTCTATGAAGATATCCCGGATGAAGTCCAAGAATCAAACGTCACTGAAGGAAGCCCCGTTTGGCGGATGTTCTTCGATGGCGCTTCAAGAACGGGCCCCAACGGCCAAATCATCGCAGGAGTGGGGGTAGTCTTGGTCTCCCCTGATCAGCTGGTCATCCAGCGTGCATACTCTCTTTCGAAGCCGTGCTCCAATATATTGCTGAGTACAACGCACTCGTCATGGGACTCCAGCTAGCACAACAGCTGGGGTGGATCATCTGGAAGCCTACGGCGACTCGAAACTCGTCGTAAACAAGATTCGGGGGCAATACGAGGTTTACCATGAAGATTTGATCCCTTACCATGAAGTTGCATTGAACATCATTTCAACCTTCACTGGGTTCTTCATCGAACATGTACCCCGTCTACAAAACTTGGAGGCTGACGCCCTGGCTGGCCTCGCAGCCTCATTGGCCGTGCCCCTTGGGACTCAACACTATGTCACGGTAACTGGCCGAGACTTGATTTGTCCCAGGAACAACCTATGTTTGCAAATGGCTCACGCCATGTCGACAAACACTTATGTTAATGTCCGAGACTGGAGATTCCCGTTCATCGACTTCGCCGTCTACGGAATCCTTCCGGAAGATCCGAAGGAAGCCGTCTCAGTCAGGAGACGCTCTCTTCGATTCTACTACGATACAGCCACTAAAATGCTGTACCGACGCTCCTTCGACGGGCTTCTCCTGCGATGCCTGTCTAACGAAGAAGCGGCCGAAGTTCTTCGAGAAGCTCACGACGGAACTTGCGGAGCTCACCAACCGGTCCTAAGTTGCAAGATCGACTGCGACGTATGGGCTACTACTGGCCAACCATGGTTGCCGACGCAGTGGAATATGCTAAGAAGTGCCATGCATGCCAACTTCATGCAGACTTCATACATACACCGTCTGAGCCGCTACATCCTACAGTCGCCTCCTGGCCCTTCGAAGCCTGGGGCATGGACATTGTAGGGCCAATCACCCCTCCTTGATCGAGAGGACACCGCTTCATCCTGGCCATCACCGACTACTTCTCCAAATGGGAAGAAGCAGTTCCACTAGCAGAAGTAAAAAGCTCCAGGGTGGTCAGCTTTATCAAACACCATGTCATTTACCGTTTCGGGGTACCCCGGCGGATCATCCATGACAATGGTCCTCAGTTTATCAGCCACATTTTCAGCAGGTTCTGTGACAAGAATCGCATTCAAACGTGGCCTCAACCGCCTACAATCCGGCAGCAAACGGATTGGCCGAGGCGTTCAACAAAACTATCGTCAGGCTACTCAAAAAGGTCGTGTCATCCAACAAACGCGACTGGGACGAAAAGCTTGGCGAATGCCTTTGGGCCTACCGCACAACGGTACGGACCCCAACAGGCAACACTCCCTTCTCCCTGGTCTACGGGCGAAGCAGTACTGCCTCTCAGATACAGATACCTTCGCTCCGCGTGGCAATCACAAACGATCTCACAGAAGAAGACAATCAACGTCGTCGTCTGCGGGAACTGGAGGCACTTGACGAAAAGCGTCTCCTAGCTCAACAACGCATCGAACTTTACTAATCCCGTATATCACAGGCTTTCAACAAAAGGTCAAGCAAAGAACTTTCCAAGTTGGCGACCTGGTTTTAGCAGTCAGAAGGCCAATGGTGTTAACTCATAAGACACCAGGGAAGTTCGAGCCCAAATGGGAGGGACCCTTCATCATTGAGACGGTATACTCAAACGGCGCTTACCGGCTCGCCAAACCCAATGGGGACTTGTTCATGATGCCCATCAACGGCAAGTTCCTAAAGAAGTACTATTCTTGACATCTTCCAAGACATGTATTTCCCCAAACAACCTCTTTTCACAAAATCAAACGCTTCCGGAACCCAGCTGTTCCGTGGCATCCTTCCGTAGAAAGATAACCACGTCCACATTACCTCTGAGTTGTCTCTCTACATCCTATAAAGCGGAACCTTACATTTCGTAAGCTTACGCTATCCTTCATGTTTACCACGTCCACATTACCTCTGAGTAAACATCCCGTACAAACAACTCCTGTGTTGTTGTACATTGATCGCAGAACTTCCATGTCCACATCACCTCTGAGTTGTTTAGCGTATCCTCCAGGATCACTCCTACCACGTCCATAATACCTCTGAGTAGGAAGATTCTATCATTTGAACCTAATGATTGCCATGTCCACATTACCTCTGAGCAAACATGTTGGTTCCTTCAAACTTATTATCTGTACCTAAAAACCAAGGTGCGCAAAAGATAATAGGTCTACACAAATCATCAAGTTCATGATATCAAAAATGAACACATCACAAAAAAGATTGTTTATTTCTTTGTTTTCTAGAAAAGAGAGAGTACAAAATACGCTATTCCCCCCAGCAAGAGTTGCAAAAACACATAGAAAGAAGAGAAGCTACAGTCCCCGATCCTCTCCAGGATGGGATGAGAGCTCTCTGACTCGACGTCTCAGGTCGGCAGTGCGAGTTTCCACAGTCGCCTGGACTCGCAGCTCGGCTTCTTGACGCATTAATCCGACAGCCTCAGCGAAAGTTTTACTCTCATACTTCTCATCAAGCTGTCTTCGCTGCTGAGCCAAAGCAAGGGTCCGCTGAGTAAGAGTCGCTTCCTCCTGCTTGAATGCCACGTGTTCAGCCAGGACACGATCAGCTTCTAGTTGAAGTTGGGCCCGCTGGTCTTCAAGACGGCGCATCTGAGCATCAACCTCTGCGATGTTAGCGTCCACCGCAGCCCGCTTCTCCGTCGTCTTCTCCATAGATTGAGACAACTGCTCCGCCGCAGCCTCAGTCCCAGCCACTTCGCTCCCAACTGCTCACATCGGCCCGATGGGAAGCCTCGATTTCAGCAATCAACTTCCCTATCTCTGCATCTATCAAGACAGAGAGGTCATTTCGTTGGATGCGCTGCAGTTCCGTGAGCCGCTCGTCCAGCTCAATCACCGAAACCTCCAGAATTTCGGCCATATGGTCATGGCCTTGGTGAATGCGGATCAGCTCGATACAAGGCATTGCCAAAGCTTTTGCTGTCGCAAAGCTCCCCTTGCCATCCATCACTGCATATACCCTTTCTCCAGCATTTTGTACACTCCCTCGACGAGGAACTTCACATACTCGTCGGCATCCGCCAGCACCTGCGGCGTCATAGCAGGAATTGGGGGAGCTACTACAGTTTGCGGACCGGAGGAAGATCCGCCAACCTCGATCTGAGAGGTTTGAACCTCGGCAGCAATAGGCTCTCCATCAACAGGGGCCAGACTGCTAGCCCGAGGAGCCGAAGGAACAGAAGGAGCCGGCACATGCGTCGTGATAGTACCCCAAGTGGAAGGAGCAACAGAGGGTTCCACACCCTTACCCTTCTCAAGCCCGGAGAAATCACCGACGTCGACGGCCACCTCTTCTACCCCCGACGTTCTATCAGCATCAGCTACCTCCCCCGGCAAAACGGGAGATCAACATTTATCTCCTGGCCAGCCCCAGGAGACAAGACCGGCAGAAGGGTCTCATTCTTCTCAAGTCCCTTTACAGGGACAGAATCTGTCGCTACCGCCTGATCGGTAGCCATCTCTATGTCCATAGTTGAAGCCAAGGAAGGATTTGGTAATGATTCAACCGACCTCCCTTCATCATGACAAGGAAGGGAATCAACCCTCTCCTCTATCCTCACTGCTTCTGCTGTCCCCCGCAACAGACTCCTGCAGCTCCGGAGCGATGTCATCGGAAGATGATGAACTCCATTCCTCTTCATCACCAGGAAGCTGCGCACTTGCTAAACCTTCGATATGTGAAGCCTCCGCTGTGGCCTTCGTCACCTCGGAAGCTGCTGCACCCTCAGGTTCCCTTCTGACATAACCCGGGGATACCGGAACCTCCACGATGACAGTATCCTCCGGATCTTCCTCCATGAGAGACATCATTGTCGGCGGGATACGCACTCCAGACGAGCTTGCCATCTCTTCTCGCCTACTCCCACCCGACTTTGGGGTACGAGGTTTTCTTTTTAGCGGCTCCTACAAAAGAAGATGGGGCCTCGTAAGTGGCGGAACCAAAATCAGATTTAGTAGGATGTCCTTACCTCTTCGGACGCCGAATCCGATGACACCGTCGGTAACGATGCCTTCTTCTGCTTCTTCGACACAAGAGATTCAGCCCCTGTATCTGCACATCCTTTCGATCGATCGCCCGAGGGTTCTGCTTGTGATGCGGAGGGGGCACTCCGTTGACCCACCCCTGACGAACGATGCGGCCGGGCCTTCACTGGCGTATCCCCAGTCGCTGCTAACTGGGTGCCTGCGATAAGGCTGGTCTCCCTGTCATATCCGGAGGGCGGGGCAGCCATAACACAGTAAAATTTAGCGGTCGAGTAAAGAATGGGCGGCCGCGGATCGGGGACGGGCAACGTAAAACGAGCTCCGGTACATCCGACATTATAGTAATGCCAAGCTCGTGCACCATCCAACAAACTTCCAACATACCCCAGGGTAATACTGGGGTTATCCAACATCTGAGCATAACCAAATTGCCGCGCAAAATGGCTCCGCAAGTATGGTTCCAGGTAGCACTGATTCCTGTTCCGGTACACCAGATGGGACGGCCGGATACTTTACAACCAGCGGAATCCCCATTGAGGCAGAGTGGTGGTACCTTTGCCCAGGTCCCTTAAATCCTCGTTGGCCTTAAAACCCAAATAGATGGGACCAACTTTGGTGATCTCCCAACCCTGAAGACGGGATAAAACCTTTCTACAAACCGGGACACCAGTATGCGACCAGCTCCTCCGATGGAAACGACGAAGGAATGCATCTCCAGCCTTATACTCCTTCCAAGCCTGGGCTCATCACA
Source organism: Iris pallida (assembly GCA_029216955.1). Lineage (NCBI taxonomy): Eukaryota > Viridiplantae > Streptophyta > Magnoliopsida > Asparagales > Iridaceae > Iris > Iris pallida. The sequence goes on from JANAVB010002199.1 coordinate 15,825,720, forward strand.
CTGGGATGATGCAGAATCAGCCATCCCATCAAATAGTGAAACGGCAGTTCGACGTGCGGGAAGTTATTTTTTCTGCCTCTATCATGAATCACATTTCCAGCAAACTCTCGCAAACCTCGCTGCAGGTTACATACCATTGCGGGGAGGAGAGCCAAGCGTCGGCCGAAGACCAATTTTACGGCTGGCAGGATTAAGTTTCGAGTCACCCTCTCGACGGCACCGGATCCACCTGCGAACACGCAATTCCGGAGCCATATCATCAGATAGGCGACCAAAACCGCCTTGGATGACATTGGATAAGCAAGGTGTAGAAGCATGGAATTTCACAAACAGAAAGCCCATGCGCCAGACACTACATGCGCCAGAACTCAGACGAAGAACTTCACAGCAAAGTCAATAAGTATAGACATTTGAAGAAGGACTTTTTATTTATATATAAAAGTCTATTACATGTCTAGAAAAGGTTGTACAAAGGAGAATTTCTACAAAGGAAAGATCCTAAGTCTACAGCCAGCGGCCACCATGCGCCTCCAGTTAGGCGCAGCAGTCATCATGCGCTGCCAGTCATTATGCGCTGTCAGTCAGGCGCAGCAGACATCATGCGCCTCCAACCAGGCGCATCCCACCATATCTTCAGCGGCCCAGTTATGTGCATCCCTTCAGCCAAATTCTTCCAGCCAGGCTCACCTGGCCGAGCAGAGCCCAGTTATGTGCCGCTCTTCCAACCAGGCTCGCCCGATAAATGCTTCGATACACAAAGCATTTAACCCTCTGGCTGGAACCGAGGAAGAGAAGAGCACCGCAAATGCTGTGGCCAGGGGAGGCTTCAAAAGAGCCTCCAAAGCCGAAAGAAGACCGTGATCGAAACCGCGGCTAAAGAAGCAGCTTTCGACACGATCAAAGTGGGGAAACCCTACTTTGAAGGAAGAGAGCCTAGCACCGCCATTCCGATCTACGGCTCTTCCGGAATAACAGAGACGAGGCTCGAGCATCCCTATCTTTGGATGCAACAGGCACCTTCCGCCGGCCTCAGAAGCCCTCGACTCCGTCTTTTGGATGTAACAGTCACCTTCAAGTGCATCGAAGACAACACAGCGTCTCATCTTCACCCTCGGGAGCACTTCGTCAACAGAATGCACCCGCATGTTCAAGTTCATGTTGGAAGTACGTGAGGGAATGAGAAGCAAGTCTTCTCTCCATGCCACTATTTATAGGCCGGGCAAATCAAACCCACGCGCCAAGTGGATGGCCCTCCGAATTCCGTGCAATGAATTTACATTAAATGGATGAACCGGACGCCTCGAATTCAGCCAAACGGCTATTTATGGCACTCGAAGAGCGAGACAGCCGCATCATTAAAAGACATGTCCGATGCGCCAGCCAGACAGCGCATCACATGGACGCGCCCTTCGGCATCAGGCGCATCACACAGACGTACCTTACAATACTCGGCGCATTACAGAAGGTGCGCCCCCACACATCTCCATACCGAGTGGAACGCCAACCGACGCACCCACTCAGCTGTCCATCGAACGTCACCAACATTAAATGCTGAACTGACAGGTTGGCAGCACGCCTCCCAAAGTCTGAACAGTTGACAGCTTTTCAGAAAATGAAGCGTCGGCAATGTCAGCATCATCATGACTTTGTTTCGACGGCTACTGCCACGTGGCCACTCCACCATCAGCATGCGCCTCTACGGCCATGCGTCCAAATCAGCATGCGCCTCTACGGCCATGCGTCCAAATCAGCATGCGCCTCAAAAGCCATACGCCTCAGACTGCTCTCTGATCCCGAAAGACAGAAGGAAAGTCGCCTCCATGCGCCTCAAAAGCCATGCGCCCTAAATGGTTTGTAACTCCTAAAGGTTATGAGCCGCAGCCTCCTCCTGCGTCCAATCCAAGGCGCAGCCCACCAGATCACTCCTCTCCACCAAATCCGAGATCTTCGAACCATGAGTCGACGACACGTGTCTTTTGACTCAACTCATCCAAGATTTCAGCAACGGAAAGATCTTCTCTCTGCTACGTACCGGCTCACAACAGCAGTATGAAGAGTTCTCTCCCTCGATCAGGACGCAGCATCCGTGCGCCTCCATCAGCAACCTCCACGTGGCATCCCCACACCGGCGTATCCTGCATGCGCATGAGCAGCCAGCCTGCAAAACTATAAATAGAAGGGTCATCTCCTTCACGCACAGACGGAGACTCAGAACACACAAGACTCAAAAAGAATCCACAACAGAGAATCACCGAGAGGCAGTTCTAGACACTCAACGTCTTCCTCCTCTCAGCAAGCTCCAGCACCCAGAGCAATCAACACCTTCAGAGAACCGATAACCGCCGTTAGCCGGTCAACGGAGTCAACGCATTACCACTCGCTCCATTGGCACTAAGGACCCAGCTTAAACAAAAGTGTACTCCTAGGACTACATCTAAGTCCTATATTGTATCACTGTTCTGTTTGTATTAAGATTTCAATCAAAACAATTTTAATGGCAAACACAAGGTGCCAGAAGCAGCTGTAGGAGCGTGCATCTGACTGCTGGTCTTCATTTCCTCGGGGATTCTTCTCCCCTAACGTGCTCATTTCGGACAGCACCTCGCAACGAGAGCGCCGGCAGAGTAGAAAACTTCGAAGAATCCTCTTTGTCTTATCTAAAGACATAATCTCTCCAAGCGGTCACATGGGGCTGCGACCCGCTTTTATCCCTTTTCTGCATATAGTAGTGATGTCTCACCACTTCCTTGAAGATGGCCGTCATCTCATCAGCTCTGTCCCCCAGGACCTGAAGTTCCTCATTGGTTGGAAAGTACTCTTCATAGGGCTCCGACCCCCAAGGGAGTTTAGACACCTCATACATCTCATGAAGTGCGAGCCCTAACTCCCCTACCGGAGTAAAGAAGGTCCCGGTATAAATATCAAACAACTCCAGGAGTGCGAGGAACATGTGCCTATTAAGGTCAACACCCACCTGGGTAGCACGGATCGCGGCAGTCAACCCGATCTCTCGGAGCTCAGTCCAAAATCGCGACAAGATCCAGAGCGTCAGTTTATCCCATTTGGAGACGTAATGGCACCAACCCTCCACCCGAAACTCTCCTGTCGGGTAGGAGCGTTCCATCAAAAACATACGATGTGTAAAAGTCGAAGCACTATAAGCAAGCGTATCAATGGGTACATCACTGTAGAGACTCCCAGGACGTAAAGTCCGCCAAGTGTAAGAAGACCCAGACCGTACAACGGTCAAAGCATCCCTTTGGTCGGAAGTAGAATCAATTTGGATGATACCAGTCACCGCTCCCCCCTGAGAAGGGGTAAGCTCCCAAGACATCCTCCTCTGGGAAACAAGGCAACAGAAGGACGTCAAAGGCCACTGACGTTCAAGTTGCTTAACAGTCATATGCACTCCATTTGCAGTAAAGAACCAGTCCTCCTTGACCTTCAGCACTGACGAGTCAGTAGAAGTGAGACGGTCTCCAAACAGGAACTCAGGCTTCAGGAAGGTCACTTTATCAGATGTGGAAGATTTAATGACTCCACGCTCCATCATCCGTTTGAGGAACCAATACTGCTGTTCACGGATTAGGGTCATTCTCTTAGGAGGCTGATCCAGCATAAGAGCATCTTGAGCAGGGTTTATCACTTCCTCGTTATGCTCTACTCCCATTTGGTTGAAGGCAACCTCCAAGAAAACTTCACTCAAAAGCGGGATTGCCATCGACACTAGCAAAAGATCAGAAAAAGTCAGAAGAGAACACACAATGTGTCTAAAGGAGAAAACTGCGGTGCATCATCAGGGATTGAACCCATGCGCATGGCCTCGGCGTATCATCAGGGTTTGAACCCATGCGCATCAGCAGTATAGCCTCGGCGCATCACCAGGGTTTAAACCCATGCGCGTCGGCGGGCAAAGACCGCGGCACATCATTAAAGACTCAAGGCCTATGTGCGTTGGCGTACGGACAATGAGACTTACCAACCACCTCCGGCCGAACTTCGACAGGCCGACGGGGAACGACAGCCGCCGCAACTTCCGCGGACTCCTTCGCTTTCTCCTTCCCCTTGCCGGCAGCACCGCGAGGAGTCTTGGGAGCCATTCTCTCGAGGAAGGAGAAGTTAGGGTTTTGAAGAAGAAACTCTAAAGAAGCAGAGGCATAGAGAAGAAGAACCCTTCCTCTCTCCAACTCTTACCTATTTATAGGGCTTGGTCGCACGCGTGAACAGATGACGTGTGATCTCAGCCGTCACCTCGGGTTCTGTGCAAGGATAGCAGCAAATAAAACCAAAAGATCATCATTAATCTTTTCGGTTACCGAGGCACCATCATCATTAACTGAGAAGAGCATGCGCCCGAACAGGCATGCGCCCAGAAATTATGCGCCCTGACCTCCATGCTTCTTATTCAAAGTATTCCAAAACTTATTCAAAAGTTTTGAAAACTTTGAAGGGGGTCTTGTAGAAGCATGGAACTTCACAACCAGAAAGCCCATGCGCCAGACACTACATGCGCTAGAACTCAGACGAAGAACTTCACAGCAAGATCAATAAAGATAGACATTCGAAAGAAGACTTTTTTTGATATACAGAAGTCTATTACATGTCTAAGAAAAGGTTGTACAAAGGAGAATTTCTACAAAGGAAAGATCCTAAGTCTACAGCCAGCGGCCACCATGCGCCTTCAGATAAGCGCAGCGGCCACCATGCGTCTCCAGATAGGCGCAGCATCACCATGCGCCACCAGTAAGCCGCAGTAGATACTATGCGCCTCCATCCAGGCGCATCCCGCCATCTCTTCAGCAGCTCAGCTATGTGCATCCCTTCAGCCAAATTCTTCCAGTCAGGCTCACCTGGCCGAGCAGAGCCCAGTTATGCGCCGCTCTTCCAGCCAGGATCACCGGATAAGTGCTTCCACAAAGCATTTAACCCTCTGGCTAGAACCAAGGAAGAGAGGAGCACGGCAAAGCTGTGGCCAGGGAAGGCTTCGAAAGAGCCTCCAAAGCCCAAGGAAGACCGTGATCGAAATCATGGCACAAGGAAGCTCTCAACACAACCAGAGTGGGCGACACCCACTTTGAAGGAAGAGAAAGCCTAGCACCGCCATTCCGATCTACGGCCTCTTCCGGAATAACGGAGACAAGGCCTGAGCATCCCTATCTTTGGATGCAACAGGCACCTTCCCCTGCTGCCTCGGAAGCCCTCGACTCCGTCTTTTGGATGTAACAGTCACCTTCAAGTGCATCGAAGACAACACAGCGTCTCATCTTCACCCTCGGGAGCACTTCGTCAACAGAATGCACTGTTCAAGTTCATGTTGGAAGTACGTGAGGGAATGAGAAGCAAATCTTCTCTCCATGCCACTATTTATAGGCCGGGCAGACCAAACCCACGCGCCAAGTGGATGGCTCTCCGAATTCCGTGTAATGAATTTGCATTAAATGGATGAACCGGACGCCTCGAATTCAGCCAAACGGCTATTTATAGCACTCGAAGAGCGAGACAGCCGCATCATTAAAAGACATATCCGATGCGCCAGCCAGACAGCGTATCACACGGACGCGCCCTTCGGCATCAGGCGCATCACACAGATGCGCCCTACAGTACTCGGCGCATTACAGAGGGTGCGCCCCCACACATCTCTATACCGAGTGGAACGCCAACCGACGCGCCCACTCAGCTGTCCATCGAACGTAACCAACATTAAATGCTGAACTGATAGAGTTGGCAGCACGCCTCCCAAAGTCTGAACAGTTGACAGCTTTTTCAGAAAATGAAGCGTCGACAACGTCAGCATCATCATGACTTTTTTTCGACGGCTACTGCCACGTGGCCACTCCACCATCAGCATGCGCCTCTACGGCCATGCATCCAAATCAGCATGCGCCTCAAAAGCCATGCGCCTCAGACTGCTCTCTGATCCCGAAAGACAGAAGGAAAGTCGCCTGCATGCGCCTCAAAAGCCATGCACCCCAAATGGTTTGTAACTCCTAAAGGTTATGAGCCAGCCTCCTCCTGCGCCCAATCCAAGGCGCAGCCCACCAGATCACTCCTCTCCACCAAATCCGAGATCTTCGAACCATGAATCGACGACACGTGTCCTTTGACTCAACTCATCCAAGATTTCAGCAACGGAAAGATCTTCTCTCTGCTACGTGCCGGCTCACAACAGCAGTATGAAGAGTTCTCCCCCTCGATCAGGGCGCAGCATCCATGCGCCTCCATCAGCAACCTCCACGTGGCGTCCCCACACCGGCACATCCTACATGCGCGCATGAGCAGCCAGCCTGCAAAACTATAAATAGAAGGATCATCTCCTTCACACACAAGAGACTCACAACACAGAGAGAATCCACAACAGAGAATCACCGGAGAGGCAGTTCTAGACACTCAACGTCTTCCTCCTCTCAGCAAGCTCCAGCACCCAGAGCAATCAACACCTTCAGAGAACCGATAACCGTCGTCAGCCGGTCAACGGAGTCAACGCATTACCACTCGCTCCATTGGCACTAAGGACCCAGCTTAAACAAAAGTGTACTCCTAGGACTACATCTAAGTCCTATATTGTATCACTGTTCTGTTTGTATTAAGATTTGCAATCAAACGATTTTAATGGCAAACACATATTTGTCCGTCTCGCTGACTCTGTAGCCGTTTGACCTAATAACTTTGTCAAACTTCTCATGCCACATCTTGGGAGCTTGCTTCAAACCATACAATAATTTCACCAACTTGCAGACTTTGTCTTGAAGACCTTTGATAAAAAATCCATCTGGCTGTTACATGTAAATCTCTTCGGTCAGCTCCCCATTCAGGAATGCAGTCTTTACATCCATCTGATGTATCACCAACTTATGTATAGCTGCTAGAGCGATTAACATCCTGATGGTGGTCATCCGGGCTACTGGAGCGTACGTGTCAAAGTAGTCTATCTCCTGTTTCTGAGAAAATCTCTTGGCTACCAGCCTGGCCTTGAACTTGTCAATAGTTCCATCTGCCTTCATCTTCTTCTTGAAGATCTATTTACATTCAATGGGCTTTTCTTCTTCAGGTAGATCTACCAACACCCATGTGTTATTGGAGGTGATAGAGTCAAACTCGTCATTCACTGCCTCCTTCCAGAAGATAGCATCTCTGGTCTTCATCGCCTCATCATAGGTAAGCGGATCTGCTTCCACATGATAGGTGACAAAGTCATCTCCGAAATCTTTCGGTCTCCTCGCTCGCTTAGCTGACGGCTCTGCGAGTTCTGGTACAAGAGTTGTTTTTTCAACAACAGTTTCTTCTTGGACTACTGGCTCATATAAGATTTCAGTCTCATTTGCACCTACATCATTTTCTGGAATGTCCGAAAGAACAATAATTTTATCTTTTGCAAACTTGTCTTCAAAGTATTCAGCATCGCGAGATTCGATGATATGATTTGACTCAATATCAAGAAATCTCCGAGCATCACTCTTCTCGGCATACCCCAAGAAGATTGCCTTCGTAGTCCTTGTCCCTAGCTTCTGAATCTTCAGATCTGGGAGCTTCATATACGCCAGATACCCCCACACTCGAATGACATTCAAGTTTGGTCTGACTTTGAACCAGAGTTCATGAGGAGTTGTCCGAAGTTGCATATGACACTCTATTTAGAATAAAAGTAGCCGTCAATGCAGCTTCTCCCCAGTAGCATTTAGGAAGACCCGCGGTTAGCAGCATTGAGTTCATCATTTCTGTCAACGTTCTGTTCTTCCTCTCCGCTACTCCGTTGGATTGAGGAGAGTATGGAGCAGTAGTCTCACATATAATTCCATGTTCTTTGCAGAACGATGCGAATTCATGAGACCTGTACTCCCTACCTCGATCACTCCTTAACCTCTTGAGTTATTGTCCAGTCTGCCGTTCAGCTTCGGCCCTGAACTCTCTGAACTTCTCGAAAGCTTCGTCTTTAGACTTGAGCAAGTAGACGAACGCGTATTTTGAGAAGTCGTCGATGAAGGTTATGAAATACTTTATCCCGGCCTTCGTAGAGAAATGTTTGAAGTCACAGATATCGGAGTGCACCAACTCCAGAAGATCTGTGCTTCGATTGACCCGATGAAAGGGTTTCCTTGTGATCTTCGTCTGAGCACACACTTCACACTTCTCCACCTTACCCCCATATTTGGAGATAAGTCCTAGACTAGACATTTTGTTAATTCTTTTACAATGAACATGTCCTAGTCTATTATGCCACAACTCAAAAGAATAATCAGAAAATGCAACTGCATTAATGTCTTCAAACTGGTTAACAAGCTAAATTTTAAACATTCTTTCGGTTTGATAAGCCTTCCCAAAGTATGTTCCTTTCTTGGACATCACCATCTGACCAGCATTGATGTCCATCCTCAAGCCTGCGTTGCAGAGCAGGCTCACAGAGATCAGGTTCTTGGCAATCGTCGGAACATGCTTCACACCTTAAAGTGTCAGAGTATTCCCAGAAGTGAGTTTCAGTTCCACGGTCCCGATCCCCAGAACTTCATCTTGGGCCTGGTTCGCCATGACAACCTTCTCAGATATCGGCTGGTACGTGACGAACCATTCCTTTGCCTGAACAGACATGGCAAGTCGCTCCAGTGTCTATCCACCAGTCAGAGTTAACCCCCACAGTTGTGACATGTCCGATCATAGCAACAATATTAGAAACCAATGAAACCTTATTAGGCTCACCTTTCTCTGATTGTTTAGGCTTAGATCTGCATTCACTCTTGTAGTGGCCTTTCTTGCCACTATTGTAGCAAGTCACGTGGGACTTAGTCTTCTGTTGCTTGAAAGAAGGACCCATCACTTTTAGATTAGTGAAGTCCTTCTTCTTGGAATGAGAAGCCTCCTGCTTTCCCTTGGGATCTCTCGTCTGTACAAGATTGGCTTTAGCCAACTGTTTGGACAGAGTGTCCACCTTCTGTTGGGAACACATCTCGTCCTCAACATGGATCTCTTGCAGTAGATCTCCCAAGCTAATGTCTAGCTTCTTTCTGTGCATCCTTGCATAGAAGGTACTCCATCCAGCAGGAAGTTTTGAGACGATCCCTCCGACGACAAACTTGTCGGGAAGGGGCATCTCTTTGTCTTCCAGTTTCTGACGCAGCTTCATAAATTCCTTCACCTGTGGCAGCATGGACTTTTCGTTCTCAAAGAGCAATTTGTGATATTTTTCAACCACAAACATTTTGCTCCTGTTCTTGTCTTCTTCATACAGATTTTCCACAGACTCCCATATGTCTCTGGCAAGTTCCTTATTTGAGTAGGATTCTGCCAGGGAGTCCTCCATAGCATTCAGGATGAGAAGCCTGCAGATGCTATTTTTCTTTCTCCACTTGGCCTGGAGTTTGGTAGTCGTGTTGATTGCGGCAGTAGATCCAGTGTCTGGAACAGAGGGTTCTTCCTCTAACAGAACATGATCAATGTATTTCAGTTGAAGAGTTAGGTAAACCTTTCTCTTCCAGACTTGATAGTGCTCTCCATCGAACTTTTCCAACTTGCAGAAGTCCGATTGGAGGAGCGAAGCATTAATATTTTCCATCTACATGGATCTTGCTTTGAGATTGTTATTCCCGGGGCTTGATCAAAGATGAAAAACAGATGCAATCGAGATCTGAGATGTCTCACAAAACTTTACAGTGATCAAACTCAAGATCTACGATGGTACAATAAATTAAATAGCCAAATTACAATCTGAAGGAGGGAAAAAGAGAAGATCTCTCGTTCTTCCTTGCAAACGTGTTGCAATTGGGACAGAACGAGTTACAATAAAACTAGAGAAAGATAAGAAGAAGAACAATGCTGGGGTGTCAAAACACCGTTGCTCAAAGCAAGATTCGCCCCGCACGATCTGCTTCCAGGAACCAGCAAGTTTGAAGAACTTGTGGAACGCTCGAAGTCACCTCTGTTCTGACTCCTCGGATGGACTTGCAATGGCGGCAACAACTCTCTCTCTCTTTTTCCTTTTCTGACTTGTAATTTTCGTAGTGGTCACAAAGGAGGCCAGAAGAGAGTATTTATAGAGAGAGGGTGGAAACCCTAGCCGCCTCTTCAGTTATGGAAAGATTAAATCAAATCCCAAAAGATAGCAACGAGATTTAATTCAAATCCCACGAAATTAATTCAAATCCCACATAGATAGGGTCTAAATTAATTCAAATCCCACAAAGATAGGATCTGATTTAATCGTATTGATTCAGCCTTTCTATTACTGATTTGAATCTGCACAGTCAGCAGATCCCTCCATTCGGCAGCAGCAGCAGCATGGCCGCATGGACCGTATGAGCTGCATGGACCGCATGAGCCGCATGGACCGCATGAGCCGTATGTGCCGCATGAGCCGCATGTGCCGCATGTGCCGCATGAGCCGCATGAGGCCGCATATGAGCCGTATGCCGCATAAGACCGCATGGCCGCATATGAGCCGTATAAAGACCACATGACTGCTGACGTGCTAAGTGCAAAGTGCGCCAACAAAATGCCACATTACGCCTCATGAGCCCATGAGCCCGAGTCCGAGTCCGAGTCCGAGTCGCTAAACCCCTTTGGGGCTTAGCTCCAAATGGAATTAATCCAAGAGAATGACAAAAGCATTAATGCTTAATCCTTGGAGCCTTATTCTTACCTCCTTGTAAAATCACCCACATGATTCCCTCCTTAGGGTCACCACCCCATGTGCATCTCTCAACAACACACCCAAGTATATATGTTGAGATAACTCATGGTGTATTTCCGATGTGGGACTAAAATTTACAAGACATGTTGAGAGCAAGCTCTCTCCATGTAAAGAAAGCACCAACAAATATGACACATGTTAAAAGTGTGAGGCAATTTCCTTTGTGGTAGATAGAGGAAACCAATAGTCATGCTTGTGAAGGAACCAGGTTGATTAGCAATAGAGTGGTTTAAGTGGAGATAAGGGGCAACAAGGTCATCATCTCCATAAGTATAAGATTGTTATATATATATAATTTTTATCCAATTAAGTAGCCATAAAACCAACAAATTAAATATTTTCTTAAAATTATTCCCAGGTCCTTTTGGCCCTTCGAACTTGGGTGTGGGACCAGATACTTCTCATCAACACCGAAGCCAGGCAAGTGTACCTTGCCATCCTTGTATTTCAGTTTCATATTTAATTCTTAAGTCATTGTTATGTTTATGATAAACATACCGTCATAGGACCGTTGATCGAACTTTACGTCCGAGGCAGATTTGGGTATAGATGTACGTTAGTAACGTCTAGTATCAGTTGTTAGAAATTGCTCTCGATACCGTGGTTGTACCAACCTGGATACACCTGTACCATAGGATACTGTTAAACACTATCATTTTTTCAGACTTCTTGTATTCCTGGTATTGTTAGGAAGACTAGAACTTGTGTTAACTATATGATCCCGATTTTAGATTGCATCTATTTTATTATGTATTACCCGACTGTTTCTATTAGAGGTTTAGATCAAATGAGCCATGGATTCGACTCATACGGTCACATGGGGAGGGAAGGACAGCTACTATATGCTTGGGCTACTACGCACACACTATATATTCATATTCACTGGGAGACTCTATTCTCGGAGCTACAACCCTGCATCCCGGGAGACTATATACCGGAGCTACTAATTTTATATTTGGAAAGCCCACGTATTGAACATTCTCACCAATGTTGCATATCACATAGAATGGAGGTTACTAGATTCACCCTATCTCGAATGCAGATTTCATACTCACATTTATAACACTATTTACATCTGGCTTACATATTATGTATCTTATTGTGTCCCGTTGAGGACCTAGTTTTCTCTTCCAGGCCTAGACGAGGAGGTACCCAGAGATCTACGTGTCCGGGATTGAGTCAGGAGTCGGATTAGCAGCTGACGACGAGGTTCTCCTCGCAGAGTAGCTCGATTAGTGGTATAGCTCCTTCTTTGATCTGATGTCATTTATCTAGTTAGTTATTCATCAGATCTATTTATCTTCTTGACTTTCTACATTCAATATTGTACTAGCGGGATTGTTCTTGCAAGTCTTTCATTTCAGCTATATTATGATTATTTTCAGACTTATTTATTTTAGCACATTAGTAGACTTTGTATCTCTATGTGTTTCTTGGATCATATTTTGTGGATGAGATTTAGTTACTTGTAGTTTTGGGCATTTACTTTACATTATTGTTGTACACTACATCTTAAGTGCTACCATAATGATTCCATTAAATTTGGATAATCATTGGAGTGGTACTTGCTGGCCATTGCCACGTAGCTCGGTTTCGTATTTTTTGAACTGGGATGTGACAGGACATCACCAGATAAGGTGATGGATTAGGTTAAAAAGATGGAAAGCTTATTTACATTCGTAGTTCCAAGTTACGAGAAAGTGATGTGTGCAGTCCTGTAGTTATAATTGCGAACAGACGATTGGTGGGAGGCCAAGAAGCCAGAACTCAGTGCCAAGACTCCAGACGGAAGAATCATTTAGGATATGTTTAGGCAAGAATTTTTTGGAACAATAAGTCCCTCCAGCCATCTGTCAGAAGAAGGAAAATGAGTTTACGGGACATACGCAAGGAAGCATATCCGTTGGGGACTATGAGTCTGAATTCTCCAAACTTGTTAAGTTTACTGGCCCGATGATACCAAACGACCGTATGAATTGATTTGTGCAAGGTTTAAACGACGATGTACGAAGGGATGTTTTGAATCGAAAATGTGAGTCATCCACCAAGGCTTTTGTGGCAACAGTGCAGATGGAGCAGTTTAGCTAACGAAATGCTCTATTTGAAAATTTAGACTAGCTGCAATCAACCCATGAAAAGATGCCATGGCGGGAAAAGAAAGTACGATAGTGAACAACAAAATGGTAGTATAGTATTCCGTTTTCGATAGGCGACAAACTATATAATATGCTTGTGGAAAGTCAGACTCAGTCAAAAACTTAGATGGCTAGTCTGACTCAGTCGCTGAGCTTGGTGTACGATAACACTTTATGGCATCAAATAAATCGACTTGGATGGATGTTACGATAATCGATCCAATTAATGGAACGATTTCTGTTGGAATAAGTCCTAGATGCAGCAGATTGTGTCTCGATGAGTGAGCTCTATATAAGAGTGTCACGCCCCGATTCTGAAGAATTGATAGTCGTCCTCCGGGCGTGATGTCGTGCGAACCTAGATTGCGATCGCACAAGGCATAGTCATATGGTAATCCGAAACACAACATCTAAGAGAGAGAGCGCAGACAAATTAAACAACACATTGAGACAAAAAAAACTTTGCATTTTATTGATAATGGACATCATTTACAGACTCTATTACAATCGTACCACGCGGGCTTTACAACATGACTCGATTATAAAAAGACTGCCGATGAGATAGCCGTTCCATACTTATATCCCTTATTTACAACAAAGTATTCCAGCCACCTGGATGCGAGGGATGTTGAGACATGTTTCTTGGACTGTTGCAGAGAGACTTCAAAAGTTGAGCAGCGGGGGTTTTCAATACGCAGTCGAAGCTTCAAAACATGAACGTCGTCCTAGTCAGTTGGCGCGTTCTTCTTGATTTCTAGCACCTGCGAAGAGCGAGGGTCAGTACGATCACATGTACCGGCGAGTGGCTAATTAAACCCAAGCTATGATATTTGGTTCAAGCAGTTTTATAAAATATGTTAGCTATTTGGTGATCTTTCTAACCATCCTGATCGATTTGTATATTAACATGTTTTGATGCAAGCATATAAAACTGTATACATTGAGCAGTTATTATGTTCATCCTGTGTCATGTGCATTAATTTAAGCAATGAAAGGGTGTGAAGGTCACTAACAATTTCAAGCCATCATGGACTATAACTGTGTTAGACGTCGATCCTTTTGCGACGGGTAGCGAGGCCGACTCGAAAGTTCTCGAATCACTCATACCAATCCTGCTGGCACGAGTTATTCTCGTTCCTCTCGGGCCGAATCGGTTCCTTGTCCTAGGCAACCGTTCGAGGAAACTACCCCTTGTCGACAAGTTGTCCAATGATCGTTTTTACAAATCTTGAAATAATTCTCTCTTTTCTAGAATCTTATCATTTCTCTTTTTGGTGTAAAACTTATATTTTCTGAGTAAATTACTCAAATTGATGCAGTCATTTCGAGTTTTCTTTAGCAAGTGTTTCGTAAAGAATTGTGCCTCAATTCATTGATTCTACACTATGGCAATAAGCATTGATTTTGTGTTTTATGATTGATTTGAAACAGAGAGTCGAGGCGAAGGAGGTCAGCCACTCACTTTGGCCTTTGCTTCAGGCGAGGGACTCGTTGGATGCACTTAGACGTCGCCTACATGATCAACTGTAATCGCATAAGCAACTGATTAGAACACTGTGTTATTCAAAGAGTTAGATACGAATGCAAAGTTCAAAACACAAGCCATGAAAAATATTGAAAAAATTCATAAAAACTTATTCACGAAACCAAAGCCAAAGCTAAAGCTAAAGAAATTTGCGGCATGAAAAGCAGAGCAACGGGAGGTCTCCTCGATTCAGCTGTAGAGCCGATCCTTGAGGCGCAACTCGCTGAAATAGGACTTGATTTCGAAGAAGCCTTTCCGTAACGAAAAAATGATCTTAATTCAATCGTTTCTGTTCGACTGATTCAACCGATTCTGACCTATCGGTCCCAACTGAATCGGTAGCGACATCGTTTCTTTCTTGCGCACCCCATGGACGAAAACGGGGCACGATGTAGGGATGGGGCACTACACCATAACCAACTAAGAAAAAGTTTTGTCCTTGAAACTTAAGAATAGAACCTACCTCTACGAGAACAATAAAGAAAATTTCTCCTTCATCTTCGATTCAAGTTCCCAAGTCGACTCCTCGACCGAATGATTGCTCCAGCATACACGGACGACGGGGATCGCTTGATTCTGCAGTAGTTTATCTTTACGTTCTAAGATTTGGATTGGCACTTCAATATATGATAAGTCGGCCTTCAGCTCCAGCTGACCAAAATCTATCATGTGGCTTGGGTCGTGTACGTACTTTCATAACTGAAAGACGTGGAAGACAGTATACACACCTGCTAGCGCTGGAGGGAGGGCAATCTGATAGGCCACTGGGGAAACTCGCTTGAGTACTTTGATCGACCCAACGAATCTCGGACTCAACTTTTCTTTTGCACCAAACTGGGTAACTCCACACATAGGTGACACTTTAAGAAATACGTGATCGCCTTCTAGAAACTCGAGGGGTCGACGATGGACATCCACATAACTTTTCTGTCGACTCTGTGCAGTCTTTAATGTCTTCTGAATGAGCTTAACCTTCTCTACGATCTATTCCACCAGCTCTGGGCCAAAAATCTACTGTTTCTCGACTCCATCCTAGCAAATGGGTGATCTGAACTTCCGACTGTACAAGGCTTCGTACGACGCCATTTGGATGTTGGATTGATAGCTATTGTTGTATACAAATTCGACCAATGGTAGATGAACGTTCCAACTCGACTTGAAGTCAATTGTGTAGAGCCGTAACATGTCTTCAAGAATCTAATTCACACGCTCCGTTTAGCCATCGGTCTGGAGATGGTAAGTTGAACTGAACTGCATCTTGGTACCTAGAGCCGACTGAAGGCTACTCTAGAAGCATGACAGAAATCGTGCATCCCGGTCAGAGATGATGGATACAAGGACTCCGTACAGCCGTATTATCTTGTCAAGATAAATCTGAGCCAGGAGTTCAACTCTCCAAGTAACTTTAATGGCAATGAAGTACGCTGACTTGGTTAATCGATCAACGATAACCCAGATGTCATCATTTTCTTGCGGCATCTTCGGCAAGCCAACATCAAAGTCCATAGTAACCGTTCAACATGAAAAAAGGTTATAAGAACTTTTTTTTTTGAACTTGAAAAAAAGGTACAATCGATTCCTATGCGAGAAAATCTAAGTACAAGAATTCTGGAAAAGCATGACGGTAGAGATTAAGCACTGCAGCGGCTCATTTACTTCGTTGACGATCTGACGACGAGTTGGACTTGCTTTGGCTTTCTGGTACCTTTGATGGAACTCTAGGGTTACCGATCAAGAGGATGCCGGAGTTGAAGACTTCGAAGCTCTGCCTTTTGTCTTCTGCTTCTTTTCTCTCTATATGTGTCCTCCTCTTTTTTTGTTGAAGGAAGAACTCCTTCTATTTATAGGAGAAAGGAGACACATATGATGTGCACTCGGATTTGAGATATGAAACACTACAACAAAAATACCCTTTAATGACGCTTGATATGGGGTTTTAATGACGGCTGATAAAGAAGTGTCATTAAATTTTAGCCAAACTGTAATCTATGACGGTTATATATAAAAGCGTTATTGAATGTCTCTAAGTGGTACAAGCGTTATGGAAAAAACACAAATTTTAAGTCAAAATTTCGACTCTTCCGCACTTACTCCCGCACTTAAGTCGAAAAGCCCCCTTCTCCCGCACTTACTCTCTTTCTCCTTCTCTCTCTCCCGCCGCTCCCTAACTCCCTTCCGCCCTCTCTGGCGCTCCGGCGCTCCCGATCAACTACTCTCAGCCCGCTCCGGCGCTCCCGATCAACTCCCCTCAGCCCGCTCCCCTCTCGCCGCGCCCCAACTCCCCTCAGCCCGATCAACTCCCCAAGGTTTGTCCTAATTTTTTTTCTTATTTTGTGCCCTAATTTCTGCCTCGATTTGATTTTAGTAAAATGCCCTAATGCCTCGACTTGATTTTAGTAAAATGCCCTAATTTTGACGTAGTTTCTATTTCCTAGTTTTCGAAAGATGGCTGAAATATCTTTGAATGCATGTTTGGAAATCTTTGAAAGAATTTTCTTTTTTTACTAATTTGTGATGCATTTTCTTCGTCCGCGCATTGGTTCATCTTCTTGTTTCTTTCTTTGTTGGTTCTTGCAGTGTGGAAGGGTGTTAATTTTATTGCTTACAAGTTCAACTTCATGGAGACACGTTCGGGTAGCAAGGTTTGTTTTGGTTCATGGAGACATGTTCTTTTCAATTGCCCTATTTTCTAGAAATCATGGACAAGAAAGAGATCAATGTCCCTGTAACGTCGTGTATGACACATGTTGAACACGGCATTTTTACACTCGAAATTACTCCAGGTCACGCAGAAATCGGTACCGTGTCTGTGTATGTGCCATGTCATATTGTCTTTAAATCAAGTCCTGTTCTTTTTAGATTAAAATACTCCAGGCAATACAATTTATTTTTTACAGTGTGCACGTTGCTCATGCATCGAGAGTGGGATGGATCTTTGACATCAATATATGCAATTGTTTGACTGTACATCTTTAGATTAAATGATATCGGTCATGTTGGATGTGAGCGTTGACCAACTTTTTTTTTTAGGTTTATTTGACCCTCTTTGTAGTTATGTAGATGATTTATATAATGGTTGATTCCAGAATTCATCTCATATAAAACCTGATTTTGGGATTCAAGTACAACACATAACCTGAGAATTAGTTCACTGATTTCCTATTTAATTCATCGACACTCACATGATACACAAGTATATAGACATAATACATCAATGAGATATCAGTTGAAATCTGGAAGCAATGATCTCACTAGAAGAATAAGGTTCTACTTTGTATATATGCAAGGTCAGTCGTACAATTACATTGAGCTTGAACTTCAGGGTAATCATATTGCCGTCTCGGGAAAAAATTCAACTACAGAACTAATATGATCAAGCAATGAAGTGCACAATTTCCTACATATAGACTCAGAGCATCCCTGGTACAACCTCTACATCCCAGTACTCGATAATATTTCCTGCAATCCCTTGGACCCCTATACCCGGTAGGTTGATCATGGCACTCTGCCTATGCCATATGGGTATTGGCATATCCTATGATACCTACTGTTATCTACAGTTCTCTGTTCCAATATTGAACGAGTTATCAATGACTCGGGTTACCTGCATCAAGAGGTACCAAGGCTTGTTTATATCTGATATTCAAAACCAAGCCATGTAGAAGTCCTACTTGGAAATTACCCAAGGTAGTCAAACTAATATATGACTTATTATAATCATGGACATTATATTCTCTTACAAATAATATCTTCATGTAGGTCCCGAAACAACCTGGAGGTTATGAATGCAGATATTTTGTTATGAAATATGCGGGATCTCATGGAAGATCCCTCTCCTACTATTGAGTCAAAGGTAAGTTGTTCATTAATTAAATTCTTAATTACTTTTCTGAAATTATACAAACTAATGTAACTATTTTTTGACTTTTTAGCTAAAAACATTGGCTGGAAAATCAACATACACGCAGGAAGAAATAGATGATGTCCGATGCGAATTCATCGAATTCGTTGCCAATCATATGGATGATACATGAGGGTCAAGGTACTCATTTCACTCATTTCCATTACTGATACGAGACACCCTACTGTCACATGGACACAATACACTCAAGACACTCACTAAACTATGTCTGATAGTCCTACCCTCTGTTCTCTTTGTCGAACATCAATTTGGGTTATGGAGTTTGTAGATTT
>JANAVB010002199.1:15844264-16010087 GCA_029216955.1 Iris pallida
AAGAAGATGGAGTATTGAAACTTTTTTTTAAGAGCAGTTTTGTGGGTGTTCCAATAAATTAAAGGAAGGGCAAAGGATCATTTGGAACCCGCTTTGGATAAGTTTCTCTAATTCTGGGCACGCGATGAAGTTTTTTTCGCGGGATTTTACATAAAACTTTGATATTGTTTTGTAGCGGTGGGTTTCTCTAATCTTCCTATATTAATGTCTCATAAGACGAACATTACAAATACAAGTAGAATCCAACCTTTGATGCTTGTTTTGTAGATGTTTGTATTGTTTAGATCTCTAAGATCTTTGGTTTTTTTTACTACTTCTCAGTTGGATTCCAAATCTATTGGAATTTAATCGGTCGGTTGTGGTGCGGCATACTTGTACCTGCAACTAGTATTGTACATATTTTGTACTATTGAGAAAGATCAAACAATAACCATCTATATTTACTACTTAGGAAGATTTTTTTTTTTTTTTACTACTTAGAAAAAATAAACAATCACGTTAATTTTTTACATGCGTAATTGTCTAACTATCTATATACATTTAATGAATAATTTTAATTAGCAAACATAAATAAGGACAAGTTTGAAACAAAAATTTTACGATGAAGTATCAACTTTTGTTATTATATAGAGTATATGTTCATCAAAATTTAACATCTTTTGTGTCCACAAGGTTTTAAAAGATGTTTTTTTTTTTTTTTTTTTACATGAAAAGAGAATATGGTTTGTTTGGCAAATTTCTACTTATTTATCAATTTATTGATGTTGGATTTTTCAAGACTCCACATAATATACAAAAGAGATTATCCCTACTTAGACAAACAAGTAATTTCATAATAATTAAGGTGAAGCAGGATTAGAAACAATCATATGATAAACATATCAAAAAATAATGATCGTTTTTTTTTCTTTCTAAACCACAACACAAATATACAAGGCTTAATAGTAGACCTAAATGGTGCTAAATTTCAAATAGAGTCCGGACCACCCAACATCCATACGGGCCGGACTGAAAAAACAATTCGGGCCCAATAACGAACCCCACCTAATCTCTATCACAAAGCCTGTTTGGTTGTCAGGCCTCGGCCCATTATCATCCCCAACTCTAATAGACCAAGCACAAATAACACATCCAACACTAAAAGATAGGAACCAACTTTGACTAGTGACGACCTAGGTTTTCATAACATAACTCTTTATATCCATAGTTAAAACTCGAATCTAGTACAATGACCAAGATAGATGATACTTATAATTTTATACCATACTCATCTGGTTGTTGTGGTCAGTAAGGAGAGATATAACCTCCTTGGCTAGACGAACATTCTCGGGATCAAACCACGAAAAGGCATGTGGGTGTAAAAATTGGAGACAGTGGGTTCAAATGACATGCAACGCAATGCACAAAATCTTATTTATCCATATGTGTGCTGACAAGGGCACACAACATGCAAAAAGAAGAAAATGGTGACTTATGTATGGGTGGAGGGTGGGTCGGCTCCAGCCCAAACCAAAAAATATCCATATGACAAAATCCACATTTTCAGTCCAATTTTCAACTTAGGCTGTGTTTGATTGGACTTTTTTTTTCCATGGAAAATATTTTCATCACAAAATTTTCAATTGTAGTGTTTGATAGTCTTATATTTTCCATAAATTATTTTCCAAAAAAATATTTTTCATATTTTCTTCTAAAATGGTGGAAAATAAAACTTGTCAACCCATAGAAAAATATCGTTTTCCGTGGAAAATGGCAATCAAACTCAGAAATTAAATTTTCATAGAATTTTTTTAAAATTTCATGAAATTCTTTTCTTAGGAAAATAATTCTATGGATTAATTTATTTTCCACCTTGCAATCAAACACACCCTAGTATAAACTTATCCTGATCTAGCCTTATTCTTATCATAAGTTAGTCTAACTATCCAACCAACATACAACATCTTAAAACAAAGAAGAAAAAAGAGTTTAGTCTAAGTAACTCGAATTTTTGGTTCGGCACTTATACGAATGAACTAGATTATGAGATATGGAATTTCTATAATTTGAAATTAGAACATTTAGATGCACTAGACATGATAAGAAAGCTTCTACTAGAGAATATGATATATTTACATGTACTTCTCAACCATCTACCATGAAATTTTGCTGGCAAGGCTGTGGTGCAATCACCAGCTAGACACTTCAATGAAAGATGTCTGTACCACTACCACACACAATATGTTGATGGTCCACCTGCAATACGTACCCACTGGGAGAAGTGTGAGAGGAAGGTCCATATGCATGAGTGAGAGGAGGGGATGGCGGTGGGGGTTGGCATGTCCTCCAGCCTAGTGGTTGGTTAAGAGAGATGCATGCGGCCCAAGTGATCAGAAGTTCGAGCTCCAATGGAGGCGAGTTCGTCACAATTATCCATTGCTTCAAAAAAAAAATATATATATGTGTAAAAAATATATATATATATATATATATATATATATATATATATATATATATATGTGTGTGTGTGTGTGTGTGTGTGTGTGTGTGAGAGAGAGAGAGAGAGAGAGAGAGAGAGAGAGAGAGACAATAGCGGATCCAGGATTACAATTCACTGGGGGCACAATTATAAAGGGGTTGGAAAACAATGCTTTCAAAATTTTTTTGGAGTCCACTAATATATTAAAAAAAAAAAAAATCACTAGGGGCTCCGCCCTCCAGTGCCTCCCGTGTGGATCCGCCACTAGTGAGAGAGAGAGATGGGGATTGGAATTTTCGTTTTTAAGTATCAGTATTCATGCATGTTTTTCGAAATAGCAGACAGTAAATTTTTTTAACAGTTCGTATTAGATTATATATGAGGAGTAATCGAGATATCTGCTCTTAAACATCTTCGTATGTTTCTCAAAATATCAGTTTATCTTTTTTAACAGAGTAGATCAAATCTCACTAGAAATTGGATAGTTTAGAAATTAAACTAAAGGATTAAAAAAGACAATCCAACGATTACTATTTTAAAAAACAAACAAAAAAAATACTTAAGAGCATAATACCGAAATATATTTTCTTCTCTTTCTCACCATGTAAAAGTGCATGCACCTAACATATGTCCCACTTGCAGTTACAGAATATGTAATGTATGTACCCACACAAACCTCTCAGAAAAATCTACATCAACAAAAACAAACAACAAACAACAAACAGAGTACTGTAACATATAACATAAAAATCTTTGTTGTTCATGTCTATGTATAATGCATTGCTTAAAGAATGCTTGTAATTGTAGCAGGTCATCAGGCTGGCTCACGGAATTGGGTTGCCCTAACTAGATATAGTTTTGGTTTACCCTTAATCCTTTATGTGGGCCGATCCTGGAGGATACCCGCGTGACCCGACATCTTATGGGATTACGCTGAGTCTGGGGGTTGCCCATGCAAAGGGTTTGTCCAAGCCAGACGTCTTGTCCGATTTACCTCAAGGCCGACCCTGGTCGTGTCATTGTTGCTTGACTTGACTTCGTACCTTCAAAATGTCAAACTTTTTGACTACTTGCACTGGATCATGAACTGATGACTCCAGTTAATTTCAAGCCTCTGTTCAAGCTTTAAATACTGGTTATAAATTACACTGATAATACTTTTATGAGTATATATATGTCAGTGTTTAATGTGTTGGTAAGATACTGTGGTTATCCCTGAGTATTGTCCGGTCAAACTATTGCTGCCAAAAAAATCTACAAGTTCAATTGGCGGCGGGTAGACTTACTATATGTTGCCTACACAAGTGAAAGTGGCAGTCAATTAAGGAGCATCATGGCTGGCCCTGGGGTAAGCCAGACAAGCCATCGGACTTGGACAACCCCCATCGTTAGGACAACCTCCCAGACCTCTAAGTCTCTAGCTCTCAGTCAGTATAGCCTTTACGGTCTACTCCAACTCCTTCTTGTCAGTTGAACTGACAATCTTTCATATCCATATTTTGAGTTAACATTGGAAAGGTCTCGAATAGCTCAAGGATCATGAGAGAAACTCGGAATCCGAGCTCACACGCTGTCAAATACAGGGACAAACACTCCCGAACACAGTATCCTTTCTTTTTGGAGTCAAGGACAAGGAGCAACCAAAATTAGCTCCGACTAGGGAAACCCAAACCCCCGGACCGGCCCTGATCATCTTCCTTTATAGTCAATAAAAACTAGGACTAAAAGAGGTAAAATAATACAATTTGTTATAGAAAATTGCATTCAGTACATGATCAAGCAAAGAGATATATAGAATTAATAAAAAAGATATTTTCCATGGGTATAACTTTAAATCGAAGAGATATAATTCTGTTAACCATAAGGAGAAAACTACGCAAATATATATACATCAAAGTTGATATACTCATGTATGCATCCGAAGCCTTTTTTTTTATTCTTCTTGGTATCTGTTAATTATTCTGACACAAATTTTTTTGTCGGACACGAAAATCGTAATAACAACAGCAAGGTATTAGTTTCTCTCTCAAAAAAAAAACAGTAAGGTATTGGATTACTCATTAATTTACCCTCTAATTAGAAAAACTAGATATGTGTTTTCAAGATTTCAGCTATATAGGTTCAAATTACATGTTCCTATAGAATACCTTCCTTTTTTATTTGCTTTAAATATAGATGAATGTTTAGCAGAAATCAAGACATCAAAATATATAGAGCAATTTTTTTATCTTAACTATTCCCCAATCAAGTGCAATGACACAGTGAATTTGGCTCTGTGATGGCTGAGAATATAAATTATTTACTCAAATTAAATACGATTATATATATATATATATATATATATATATATATATATATATATATATATATAGGGGGAGAGAGAGAGAGAGAGAGAGGGGGTTGGCATGTCTATGAGCTACGTGGTTCCACTGAATCGGTTAGTTGTCTTATGAAGGAGGGAGAATGAGACTTCCAAGGTCGCTTGAGACACCACATGCGGTGGATATACGGGCAGTGGAAATCGATAAGAGGGATACTGAAGACTACTGGGTACGGGAGGAAAGGAAAGAGGAAAGTTCAGGTTTCAGACGGCTTTTAACCAAATCAGGACAAGAAAGGAGGAGGTTGATTGGGTGGAAGTGGTTTGGATCAAAGGAGGGGCGGTCAAGATCTCGTTATGTCTCTACAAAATGCTTCGTAACGTCTGCTAATTACTAGAGACCGTCTGAGCAGATTCGGTGTGCAATGTATGGATAAGTTGTGCTACTTGTGTGGACAAATGGATGAGTCTAGAGATCATCTATTCTTCTGTTGTGACTTTGTATGGGAGATCTGGAGTAAACAACGTATGTGCCAAAGCCTACCTACCACACATAATAGGGATCTTGCTTCAGGAATGAATGAAGTTAAAGCTCAAAAAGGAAATTGAGAGGGAGCTTACATAGGGATACGCCTCATCTTCGGAACTGTTGTTTGGCATGTTTGGCGTGAGCGAAATCGTCGAATTAATCTTTGAGGGTCTTGCACTCACAGTATACACGATGTACGAAACATAGAAGTTGAAGTAGATATATCCTTGGCCTCAGATGATTTATTTTGAGTCCGGGGCGGGTTTCTAGTTTTGTAATACTTGCTTTATCAATAATATTATCTATAGAACAGTAATTCTTTTGCAACTTAATTTGCACTAACTCAAATTGACCTTTGGTAATGCCTATGTTGCATGGATACAAAGAAGAGGTACAATACCATATACAGCTAGAGGGAAAGAAGACAACAATGTAGTGTTCTTAGAGTTTTAATCTAAATAATAGAAGATTAAACATTTATACGCGACCAAAGTATATATTCTTGCATCTCTAGAAATGAAGATAAATCGATGCGGAGGATAAGACATGAGCTGGATATCAGAAATTAAACTGGTTTATTCTAACAAAAGAAAAGTCGGGAGGAAATCGATCAATTGGTTTACTCAAAAAAGAATGGAAAATGTAACCCCAAAAAAACAAAATAAAACATTCATATATCTTTCAAACATTATACATTTCATTTTCCAACCATCATTACCTTTTCTTTTTTGATTATATTTATACTTTGTACATCGCACAAATGAACAATAAGTAGGGTTTCAAAGATCATGAAGGATGCAAAAGGATGCATGTCGAACATGTATTCATGTAACATAACATACTGCAATCTATTAAAGTAAAAACCAAATAAATCATTTTTGAAAAAATTCATGTTCGTATAAAGCAATACCCTTCTTGTGTTTTTTACAATCTAACAATAGTTGCTCACCAGTCATGGACATCAATAACGGAAAGAAATGAAGAACAAAAACAAGTTATGTACATCCATAGCAACATGATCAACATTTTTTTCTTCTTCCGGAATTCATGGAAATAATCTGGGACTTACAATATTCCCTTGATTGATAAGAAATAGCGAGAAAAGAGAAGAAAATGGGAAACATCTCACAAGAACAAGAAGAAGAATCTAGTCGGAAAGAAATGTCACAAGAACATTTAAACATATACATTTACTCTACTAATTTCTAATTTCAAAGAGTTATATCAGTTTCTGTTTGATTTAGTACAAGCAACCAAACAAGGCATCATATAAATTAAAATCTATGACATATAGTAAATCAAATTGATCATAATAAAGTTACTCTTTATTAACTAGCTGTTTAATATTATGTATCATGAAACATAGGAGCTGTTCGGAATCAGATACGTCCTCCTGCGCTCCGATACCGTGTCTGAGACGTTGCCGCAACGGAAACTTAGGCTAACCCACCTGAAATAACCAACCCCCGTCTAACGGACACCAAGCACAGATAAAAACAAGTATATGGCGGTGACTACGTTGAACCATTTGCCCTAATAGGTTCAACCCCCTCACCACACTCAAGAAGACCGAAGTTGACGACCCCTCGATTAGATCTCTTCTTCGAACTTTCTCTTAAATTTTTTGTGGACGAGCACCTCGAATCTTGTGTTGTGCTATAGCTATATAGGATAAGAAAAACCTATTTTAGGTCGTAATATGATTTCTTAAATAGGAAGCCCTCAAATAAGAATCCTACTACACATAAAATAGCACATCAACATCATATTTTAGATTATAATAGTATCTCTTAAATAGGAAACCCTTAAATAAAAATCATATTATATCTAAAATAGCCACCACTAATTATGGACATCCAAATCAAATTAAATCAAATATTTAATTAGATTTGGACTCCATAAATATGCTATTACCAAATTCAGACTGGACTCCAACACGAGCCACAATACTAAGATTACATTTCAATGCTTTTGAAAGTGCAAGAAACTAAAGTATACTACTAGGTATATATATATATAAAGTTAGGACCATCTAGCAAGCTGTATATAACATTAATCAGTATATTTATAGAAACCATGAGGAAAAAAATAAAAAAATCAAGGTGCTAGCTAGGTCCTAACTGGCCTCACGCTACTGAGTATAGGGATGTTACATCCTCTAGCTTCAATTGTTGTGGTCCTATGTCTCATTTCTGTCTTCACGAGAAAGAATCTTAGTTTTCTTCTAGAGGATATACTCACATTGTGAACAATATAAGTAATTACATCATCATTCTTTCAACAAAGTAAACATAAATTTTAATTAATTAGGAGACTTCTCTTTCTGTTGCTCTTGTGAACATTTTTCATGGATTGATGTGATATTGTTGGGAATTGGAAATTAACATAAAATTTCGATACCTGAGGCTAGCTTTAGATGATTGCCTATGTGTAGGCCGAGATCGATATTGGTTGATAATGCCAAGGGGGTGGGGGCAGGCACCAACTCATCAACAACTGGATGGCTTCAAGAACTTTGATTGAGAGAATGTCTAACTATAAAAAAAAGCCTAACAATCAATCGATCGATCGATCTACAAGCCGTTCATATAAGATAATTATAACCCAAATGACCTATTATAACTCAGAGTGCAATGAAATGTATATATATAGAGGATTTTGTTTTCGCCATTTAATTAGCCTCAGAAATTGAGAAAAACTCTGCGAGAAAACATACAGAAGACGATCGATTGCAGTTTGTTGCACGATTGTCGTAGAATTACATGATTGAGCAATATCACAAAACCATTAATAAGAAGTAAACATGTTGATATCAAGGATCACTCACTTACAAGACTGATGTCTCATAATAGCTTCTGAGAGCCCCATCCATGTATGTATATACGAAATCCCTGAATCTAAATTCCAGAAAGACAGCAATTCAAGAGAGAGAGAGAGAGAGAGAGTAAATGAAACAATTAGTAATTTTTTTCCGAAGTCGTAAATATACAATAATGTCATTTAGTACCTTCTTGGAGACGAGAATTAAGCAGTACTATATATGTAGTCGATTATTGTCGATGCAGCATCATCAAGATTCTCAGTAGATATTCCATGTGAATCTTGATGATGCTACATCTGCAAACATCGACTGTTCGGTCCGAAACGATCGAAGAATTGCTTAACTTAATTGTGTCACAAAAAAAAAAAAACCTTATAAACAAGATCAAGAAACATAGAAACCCTAATATTGATCATAATTAAAAACAAGATATGGATCTAATTAAATTTTTTGCCACAGGAGCATGTTAAAGTACCAAGTTTAAAAAGAGAGTAGAACATAAAAAAAAAATTAAAAAAAATTGATATTATTCTGATAGACATTAGTTCTACTCAAACAACTTAACTCATTTCACGAAAAAATAAAACTTAGATGGTAATATAATTCATTACATCCACTCATTGAATAAGTGGCGAAATGAAATCTAATCTGAACTGAACATGGATGAACAAAGGAACAAAATTAGTACCGATCGATAGACGTATATATAGCAAGAATTAAAGCACAAGGGAGAAAGAAAGAAGGGGAGATAGAGAGAGAGAGAGAGAGAGAGGACATGCAGTACTGGTGCTTGGCAGCAAACCTAATGGCGACCTGACACGAAAAACTGAAATATTGTGACACGCCTACAGTCTTAGAGGCAGTGGCTCGTACAAATGAAAAAATAATGATGCAGAGAGAAGAACGAGTGAAGGAATGAAAAAAAAAAAAGGAAGGAGAAAGTGAAGGAAGGAGAGGAAGAGACCGATGGGAAGAGACTTTGAAGTAGTGGTGAGCGTTATTAGGTAACTTGGACAGAAAATTCAACCGAACTGAACCGAACCGAATCGGTTTAAAAAAAATTTCGGTTCGATTTTGGTTTTAAAAATACTAAAAAAAATTTATCAGGTTTTGATTTCCGTCAAAATTTGAAAACCGAATAATTTTTATTTTATTTTATATATCTTACACTATAAATTTGTCAACATGGAGAATCGAACTCAACCAAACAAAAAAAATAACTCACACCTTAACCACATGAGTTAGAAGAGATACTTGATTATAGCTGGATACTATTCTTATTATTAGTTATTATACGTGCAAAGTACGTACATTTACTAGTATATATATATATATATATATATATATATATATATATATATATATATATATATATATATAATATTAAAAATAAATAAAACAAAAAAACGAATAAACTGAAAATATAATCGATTTAATTCAGTTCGATTTGATTCGATTATTGATCATATTGATTCAATTTTGGTTTTGTTTATTCAGTTTCGGTTATTCGGTTCGATCTTGAGCCGAATTAAGCGAATGGTCACTCTACTTTGGATTAGGAAAGTGAGGTTAATTAGGAAGAGGTACTTATAATAAAGTTAACTGCTGTTGTGGGAATCTAATTAAGGACCAGTTGGATTTGTAGGATAGATAATGTACGAAAATTCTGCGCTTTATGTTGGGTTAAGCTTAGAAAGTGAAATAATTAAAAGCATAGAATATTATATTATAAAATAGTAAATACTAGTTAATTAATATAATTTAACTGGACAAAATAACATAATTAGTAAATACCAACATATTAAAAAATTAAGAAAATCATATTATTAAATAATTATCAGTCAAGTACCAATTAATTATTATAAATATTAATTTATTTTATTTGCCAACTAATTACCCAAGTTATATATTAACAATAAATATATTTGGGTAATTGTTAATTACTAATAAATTCACGTGTATTGTGCGTAATTTTTTTTACAATATTATTGAAAATAGTTTAAATATTTGAATATATTTAAATTAATATTATATATATATGCAGTTATGGTTATATAAGTTAGTACTTAGAAGACTCGTGACGAAAGACAGACTTCTTCAATTTGGGGTACAAATAACGGATTACACATGTTCGTTGTGCCAGTGTGACACTGAATCCATGGATCATATGTTCTTCATGTGCCCGACAGCCAAAGATATCTGGCATATGCAACTGACCAAGATGGAAATGACGACTGGAACATGAGACAATATAGAAGGCGCAATTCAGAAGCTTGTGCTAGGCTGGCCTCAACAGTCTGACATATCTGGAAAGAGCGGAATAGTAGGGTATTCACGGGCACGAGCACGGTGATCATTCATAATATCGAACATAATGTAAAAAAATATAGGAAATGCTGGTAGACAGGAATGAGTATGTAAAAGTTTACAACTAACCCCGTACGACCTACTATTCTCTCATGCTAACATGGTCATATCCGACTCCACCTCCCTCCTCTCTCCTCCAATAGAGTCCGACCACGTGACGGTTGTAACTCCATTGGTTGTGTAGCATTGTCCTATAAAAAAGTGTATGTTTCATGTCGGTGAGATCTGGTGAAGCTTAACAGGGGGAGGTCTTCAATTCGAGTCTTAAAAAAATATATAATTATTATAATAACTAAACAAATAGAGTGTATATTTAATTTAATTTAATGATGCTACATGAGCAACGAATAAATATAAAATAGAATAAATGTATGCATCGTCATGTGCATGGCTCGCGCACTACTATTGTAGTCCAGCTGGGATCTCTGTTGCCATCAAATATATAATTATGTCTCGTTTGATTCGCGAAAAGAAAGAAAAGTTTTTTTTTATTATTTGAGAAAACTATTATCATCAATCTTTTTTCGATATTCGAAAAGGCTAAAAAAAAATTGGGAGAAAAAGGTGAATTATGATGGAAAAGTGAATCAGAAAAAACTATTTTTCTTCTTTGAAAATCATTACGATTGTAAGCTCAATTATATTATAATTGAAAATCATTTTTTCAATACTCAAAATAATGTTATTAATTTGTCCCTCAAAAATATTTCCATTATGTGGCAGCTTTCATGTCGTCTGACATGGTAACTGACAAGACAAAATCTAAATTTAAATTAGCATTAAATTTAATATTAATATTAAGATTAAAATTAATATTAACATTAAAAATTAAAATTAACGTTAACGTTAACATTTAAATTAATATTAATATTAAAAATTTGAATAATTAATTTTTTGCATTAGAATTTATCATGTTAGTTGTCATGTCATATGTCACGACAGCTGCCACGTCAGGAAGTATAGTTCGGAGAAATATTTTGGATGTACGAATAACATTACTTAAAACATATTTTTACTGAAAATTTTCCTAAAGGTCACAAATTGTCTTTTAACATATTTATTTTTTTTTAAAAATTCTTAGGATCCATTAATTCCATCTAAATACAATTCTCTTGGTGAAACCACAACCACATGCCAATGATATTGCACCCACAAAAGAAATTTTTTCACAAATAGTTACTTAAAACTTATTTGTATTGGTCAAAATATCTTAGGTCCATTATAAAATATTTTCTCCGTTATAAAATATTTTTAAGTGAAGTTAAGGAACTTAATAGAAATTTTGAAGGGAAAAAAGGTTAAATAGTTTATTTTCAACTAATAACGTATTTTTATGTGTTTTATTTTCATTACCAGTTTTTGAACCACAAATTTTAGTTGTTCTTGACTTCCTTTCTTAATATGCGAAAATTGCTTTAATTTGTTAAATAAAATTTTTAAATCTATAAAATAAATCCGTAACTATAATTATTTATCATTTTTTAAAACGATACACTAGTCGAGGACGGTCCAACGAACATTCCGAGAAAAATGGAATGGACATGTTAATGTTATATATTAAGAATTAATTAATTTGTTAATCTAGCTAGCATACTTGAGGTGTCCTAGATTGTAATAAACTATGATTAAGGTTGTGCCTAAGCATAGGCTAAAGTACAAGGCTATCATGGGCTTAGTCCCACATTTGTTTAAATCCTATGATTAGTGGGATTTATTTGTTTACATTTATTTATTTATTTATTTATTTATTGAGTTGAGTTGAGAATGTAGGTGAAGATAGTGAAGGAAATTATAAACAATTGATAAGGTCGGTCCTATGGAAGTTTTGAATGCTACTGACTATCTGGATTATTTCTTATGGGTTTGGTAAGCAAATTATTCTCGAACAAATTTAGAATATATATATTTCTAAATTTTGTTTATGTTATATTTTTTTTAAAAGAATTACGATTTGTCCACAAAATATAAAAATCATATTTCTTAAAAATAGGTGAATATTTTTTTTTTACATGTGTTAAATAATTTATTTTTATACTCTTAAAAAAAAAGTCATGTTTCTTTTTCCTTTCATTTTTGTTCTTTTTCCCATTTTTCAATAAGTTTATTGTTTTTTTTTATCTTTGGATATTTTAGCAAATGTCTCAACTCAAAATATAGAAACTGACATATGCCCTCATTCTTTTTAAAAATTAGCAAAGGCCTTCGTTTCTTTGTATGGAACAAATAAAAGTTAAGATATATCTCCACTATTTGACCAAAATTTTGGCTAATTTACAAAGGAATGATTACATTTGCTTATTTTTTTTTAAAAGTGGGATATATACTAGTTTCTATATTTTTAATGGAGGCATTTGCTAAAATATTACTTTGTCTTTTATCTTTTTTTTTATATTTATTTTATTTTTTCAGTTAATTTTCTTATTTGGGTTTTTTTTTTTTCATTTTTTGTCTTTCCATTTTCATGGATTTTCTTTCCGGCAATTTTTCAAATTTTTCATCTTTTACATTTTTTTTTTATTTTTGGGTTTTTTTTCAATTTGTATTTCTTCTTTTTTAAAATATTTATACATTCACCAAATATGGTAATCTAATTTTCAGTTAATTTGGTTTCAAAAACCTGGATTTTCGAAAATATATAATTTCTTACAATATAGTATTTCGAGTACCAATACATCGAATTTTACTGTTGTGAGTAGGGGTGACCATTATTCGATGTTGGACCAAAAATTGAACCGAGCCGAATAATATATTTAGTTCGGTTTTAAAAAAATCGGTTCGATTTCGGTTTTGAAATAACTAAATTTTTTTATTCGGTTTTGGGTTTTGGTTTTTGTCCAAAACTGAATAAGAAATATATATATATATATATATATATATATATATATATATATATATATATATATATATAGCCTAGTGGTTAAGAGAGATGCATGCGGCCCAAGTGGTCAGGAGTTCGAGCCTCGGTGGAGACGATCTCACCACAATTACCCATTGAGGGGGAGAGAGAATAAGGCACCTCATATAAATATATATATATATATATATATATATATATATATATATATATATATATATATATATATTTTTTTTTTTTTTTTGAAGAATGGGTACTTGTGGCGAACTCGCCTCCACTGAGGCTCGAACTCCCGACCACTTGGGCCGCATGCATCTCTCTTAACCACTAGGCCAGAGGTCATTTGCTATATATATATATATATATATATATATATATATATATAGAGAGAGAGAGAGAGAGAGAGAGAGAGAGAAATGCTCCAAAACCAGTTGGTTGGTTTTGTATTATAGAACCAACCTATGTTTTATGGGTTGGATTGAAATTTAGTGGTTGAGATAATGTCACGCCCCAGAACCAGAATACTGGAGAGCGGGGGCAGACATAGCCAGCTACGTATAATGAAATGGAATCCACGTCACTATACGGTCACGGCTGTCTAGATATATGAGGGTTTAACTACAATCCATCAGTCTCCTATGGTCAAGAACAAGCCTATTGTCTCAATCACAAGCAAGTAGTAACAGTCACAAGATATTAGAGCATCAATATACAATAGTAAGGCGTCCCATACATTACATATTGGATGATCATGAAGCTAGTCGTACAAAATGTCAGGACTAGCAAGAGTTTCAGTCATACATGATCAACCCTAGGATTTGTCAATCATGTTACAAGCCCGTAGGCAGACAGTAAATAAAGGTGCAATACGAGCTAACACGTGCTCGCCGGCTAAACGCCTCAAAAGAATAATTTTACAAATAGAGTGGGAGGACAAAAGAAACCCACTCGTTGCCCTGGTTACGCCTGGTGGTCACCATCGGGCTGGAAGACAGGTGGATCCTCTGTTGCTGCTCCGATATCTGGCCACACAAAACCAGCTGGGTCAGACCCCAGAAAGAGCAAGTGCCACAAAGGAGGCTTCACTTAGGAACTAAAACCAGCATATCACAATAGAATATTAAAGATAATAAATAAAGAACTGATAATAATAGAGATAACAACGGTAAACTGAGTACGAGGAAACTATTCAAGTAGCCAGGTCACAACCCTTAAACCAAATAAGGACCGGGGTTGCAGTCCTTCACCTGAATAGAAACCCGTCTCAAATACTATTGGTACAGTGAAGATAATAAACGAAGAGAGAACACAGAACTGCTCCGGGAGCCAGGTTACAACCCTTAAACCAAACAAGGACCGGGGTTGTAACCCTTCGCCTGAACAGAACTGGACCCCTGATCTTTATTGCTAAGGCCAGTATAAATAATCATGGTATTAAGGTAAGGTAAAACATGACGAACATGGCATGGGATTGCAATAAGACAATAAACGAAGAGAGGACACAGAACTGCTCCGGGAGCCAGGTTACAATCCTTAAACCAAACAAGGACCGGGGTTGTAACCCTTCGCCTGAACAGAACTGGACCCCCGATCGTTATTGTTAAGGCAAGCATCAATAATCATGTCATATCACAATCTTGCACAGGATCAGGATAAGACTAAGCTGGAATAAACTACATCCAATCAATCACGGCCAATCAAGAGTACGGCTTGATACCTTTAACTAACTAGGGTTATCACAGGCCTAGTTACTAGCAAGATGCAATGACATTATCCCAACAGCCACAAGCCCTGCAGACCATCCGGTTATCCAGGTCGAATGTCCGTTTAGGAAGAATGCAACACATGACTGTGTGCTGGAAATGTGCCCTACTCGTCGATAGGCTACAAGTCCACTGAATGCGCCCAGATAACGGGATTGCCTGTAGCTGGAAATCTCTTCATGACTACTGAATCATTCTAGTTAATTAGCCTTAGTCAATTTCAGTAGGTACCCCTGACCGTGGTACTCAGGGGTCCCCATCCTAGACATGATGCAAGACAGTACTAGTTTATTTGTACAAACACAATCGCCCACGGTGTCCAAGTCTTTCATACTTGTCATGTCAGGCTAGCTGTCGTAACAGCATGCCGAGATATATCATGTCAGTTTACTTGTCAAGAGTGCGCCACAGCGGGCCACTATCGTGTTCTATTCTTACAATATTATGAATGAGAGAAACTTGCATAAAATAACTAGTGACATACTCTTGATGCCAAGGAAATGATCTACAACTTCCACGTTGGGAGTTGGGAGAAATTCGAGCCATAATTCAGTCAATTAGGACATATAACAGTTAGAAATAGTCAAAATATGCATTATGCGGCCTATTTTGCGACACCATATGCGGCCAACTGCGACATGTGGCTTATGCGGCTCAACTGCGACATCATATGCGGCCTACTGCGACATGCGGCTCATGCAGCTCAACTGCGGCATGCTATGCGGCCAACTGCGACATGCGGCTCATGCGGCTCGACTGCGACATGCTATGCGGCCAACTGCGACATGCGGCTCATGTGGCTCGACTGCGACATGCTATGCGGCCAACTGCGACATGCGGCTCATGCGGCTCAACTGCGACATCATATGCGGCCAACTGCGACACATGTCTCATGCGGCTCGACAGCGACATGCTATGCGGCCAACTGCGACATATGTCTCATGCGGCTCGACAGCGACATGCTATGCGGCCAACTGCGACATATGTCTCATGCGGCTCGACAGCGACATGCTATGCGACCAACTGCGACATGCGGCTCATGCGGCTCAACTGCGACATCATATGCGGCCAACTGCGACATGCGGCTCAACTGCGACATCATATGCGGCCAACTGCGACATGCGGCTCATGCGGCTCGACTGCGACATGCTATGCGGCCAACTGCGACATATGTCTCATGCTGCAGATGAACATAGAAGTTTGACCAAAATTGTTTTGGCCATAACTTCCTTATCCGAAGTCGAAATCAAGCGAAACAAAAGCCAAAACTGCATGAAATTGAATTCTTTACAACATAGAACCATTAGTTTTCAAAAATAACCAAGTTTTAGAGATCAAAACCAAGAAAACCGAAAAGTTATAAACTTAGATCTACAAGAAATTATCCATCAAAATGAAAAAGGCCAAGTTCTAAAGAGTCTTAAAATCAAGTAAGGAAGAGAATGGAACAATAAAACTTGAGATCCAACATGAAGCAAGTTTACACTTGCCTAGCTCTCTTCCCTGGTAGGTAGAAGAGTAATGGTGGAGAAGAAGAAGTGAAGGAGAAGAATAAATGAAGAGAGAGAGAGAGTTAGGTAGAAATATAAATGAGGGTGGTGGTGGTAGGTAGGGTTTTTCTTTTGGTTCATGGTGAACCCAAAAGCAAACCAAACCAAGCTAAGCCGAACCAAGCTAAGCCAAAATAACCATACAAAAAAATACGCAAATAACCATACAGGAAAATACGCAAATACGAGTCAAGAATACGTACACGTATACCAAGATACGTAATACAAACTATAGGCATTACAACTCTACCCACCTTAAAAGAATTCCGTCATCGAAATTTAATCAAGAGGCTAGAATTGCAAGGACAAGCTATACTAATCGTAAGCTATAACAAGCAGTCTATCATGCAGTCATTTATTTAAGCAAGGAATTGAAAGCATAAGGCATAAAGAAGACATTATACCTTACGAGTCAAACAGGTCGGGATATCGCGATCGGATATCATCCTCACGCTCCCACGTCGACTCACCCAAAGAGTGATGACCCCAAGCAACTCGGACTAACTTGATAGTCTTGTTCTTGAGTGTCTTCTCTCTTCGGTCCAATATAGACACGGGCCTCTCCTCATACGAAAGGTTGGTACCAACAACCAATTTCGAATGATCCAGGATGTGGCTCGGGTCCGGAATATACCGTCGCAGTTGGGATACATGGAATACGTCATGCACCTCACGTAGCGACGGTGGAAGAGCGAGACGATAGGATACATCTCCTACTCGCTCCAGAATGTCGAATGGCCCTATATACCTAGGACTAAGCTTTCCTCGCACGCCGAAACGAATGACGCCACGGTTAGGCGAAATTCTCAAGAATACATGGTCGCCGACAGAAAACTCAAGAGGGCGCCGATGAGAATCGGCCCAATGACGCTGGCGATCTTGGGCAACTCGAAGATGATCTCTGACTCTTCTGACCACTTCAACGGTCTGAGCAATTATTTTTGGACCAAGCATCTGCCTCTCTCCGACATCGTCCCAGGCTAGCGGGGATCGATACTTCCTACCATACAGTGCCTCGAACGGTGCCATCAGGATACTGGCCTGGAAACTGTTGTTGTACGAGAATTCCACCAGGTGCACGTGATCTTCCACGAACCACCGAAGTCGAGTGTACATGACCGCAACATATCTTCAAGAGTCTGGATCGTACGTTCCGACTGGCCATCTGTCTGTGGGTGATACGCTGAGCTGAACTGGAGGCGAGTTCCCAAACCTTCTTGCAAGCTACGCCAAAAGTGCGACGTAAATCTTGAATCTCTATCCGAAGTGATACTGACTGGTACACCGTGCAATCTGACAACCTGCCGGAGATACATCTCCGCTAGCTGAGCCGTCGACTGACCAACTCTGAACGGGAGAAAGTGAGCCACCTTCGTGAGCCTGTCTATGACAACCCAAATAGCGTCTCTGCCAGCTGGGGATCTAGGTAATCCAGTCACGAAATTCATGGTTACATGCTCCCACTTCCATTCTGGAATCGGCAATGGTTGAAGTAGTCCAGCTGGTCTCTGATGTTCAGCCTTAACTTGTTGGCAGACTAAACAACGAGAGACAAACCTGGCTATCTCCCTCTTCATGCCATTCCACCAAAAGTGCTGACGAATATCACGGTACATTTTCGTGCCACCGGGATGAATGGAATACTGCGAACTGTGGGCCTCTGCCATAATCTCCTGTCTGATATCTCTACTGGGTACACAAAACGCTTACCATGTCGAAGTGTACCGTCTTCATGAATGCATAACTCTGGTCTTCGTCCTGCCTCACACTCTGCTCTGAGTCGCTGAAGCTTGGAATCTGCTGACTGTGCCATCCGGATCCTCTCGACTATAGTGGATTGAACTTGCATGCTGGCCATCAATGCCACACTGGAAGGGAGGACAACTTCTATACCCATCTTCTGAAGATCGGCTAACAGCTCTGGTTGTGCTGTTAGAAAATAAATTCCGGCTCTCCTGCTTAATGCATCTGCAACAACGTTAGCCTTCCCTGGGTGATACTGCAGGTTGACATCATAATCCACAAGCAGCTCTAGCCATCTCCTCTGACGCATGTTGAGATCCTTCTGGGTGAACACATACTTCAGACTCTTGTGGTCGGTGAAGATCTCCACCCTATCTCCGTACAAGTAGTGCCTCCACAACTTAAGTGCAAACACTACTGCTGCCAGCTCCAAGTCATGGGTTGGGTAATTTCTCTCATGGTCACGAAGTTGTCGTGACGCATAAGCTATTACCTTCCCATGCTGCATCAAAACACATCCTAAACCTCTGCCCGAAGCATCACAATACACTGAGAATCCTCCGGTTCCATCTGGAAGCGTGAGAATAGGAGCCGTCATCAAGCCTCGCTTCAACCTCTCAAAAGAATCCTGGCACTCTGCTGTCCAAGCAAACTGCACATCCTTGCGGGTCAACTGGGTCAATGGCGCTGAAATTCGAGCAAAGTCTGAAACAAATCGCCGGTAGTAGCCGGCCAAGCCAAGAAAACTGCGAATTTTTGCCACTGTGCTAGGTACCGGCCACGTTTCAATGGCCACGATCTTCTGGGGATCCACTTCAACTCCTCCTCGGGTGATGATATGACCCAAGTACGAAATGCGATCGAGCCAGAACTCGCATTTACTAAACTTGGCATATAACTGGTGCTCTCTGAGAATCTGGAGGACAACTCGGAGATGCTGCTCATGCTCCGCTTCACTCTTGCTGTAGACCAGGATGTCGTCTAGGAACACAATTACGAACTGATCCAAATAAGGCATGAAGATGCGATTCATGAGGTCCATGAATACAGCCGGCGCATTGGTTGCTCCAAATGGCATCACAAGGAACTCCCAATGCCCATACCTAGATCTGAAAGCAGTCTTCGGAATGTCCTGCTCTCTGACTCTGATCTGATGGTATCCTGACCGCAAGTCAATCTTCGAAATACTGACGCCCCTTTGAGTTGATCAAACAAGTCATCTATCCTCGGGAGAGGATATCTGTTCTTGATTGTCACTGAGTTCAAGGTACGATAATCAACACACAATCTGGATGTACCATCCTTCTTTTTCACAAGAAGCATCGGGGCTCCCCAAGGCGATCCACTAGCACGAATGAATCCCTTGGTTCTGAGTTCTTCAATCATCTTGTACAATATCTCTAACTCTGACGGCGCCATCCGGTAGACTCTCTCTGACACTGGGGCTGTCCCGGGAATCAAGTCGATGGTAAACTCGATCTCTCGCTCTGGCGGCATCCCTGGAAGCTCTTCTGGGAAAACATCTGGAAACTCTTCGACTATCCGAGGTAACTGTACTACTGCCACTGCCATCCGCAACACTGGAGGAGAAGGTTCAACTTCGCCTCGGGAGAAGGAAAACTCCGGCTCGCCTGGAATGCTAAAAATAATCCTGCCAATATGGCAGTCTATCCTAGCATACTGGTCCCTCAACCAATCCATCCCTAAGACCACATCATAATCGGCCATCGGGAACTCTATCAATCTAGCGGGGAATTCTCTACCGCTAACTACGACCCGACACGAGGAAAACACTCTATCAACTCCCACAAGTCCGTTACCAGTAAGTATATTGAGCCTTACTGATAATGACTCGGGCTCCAGTCCTATCCGTATCGCAAATCGTGCAGACATAAATGAATACGAGGCACCAGAATCAAATAATACTGAAGCTGGAAAGGTGTTGACGAGAATAGTACCTGCCACCACCTCACCTGGTGCTATTCCTTCTTCTCCCATGGTCAAAGCCAGCACTTGACCATGTCCTCTAGGTGCGGGTCCCCTCTGCTGAAAATTCCTCTGCCTGCTCTGGATTAGGGCTTGGGCTTGGGCTTGGGCATACTGTTGCGGTCTCTGCTGCTGGAATGCCTGGGCCTGCGTCGGCAATGGCCTTGGAAACGGGTACTGCAGCTGCTGCTGCTGCTGGACTGGTGCTGGTCCTCTAACTGAAGGACTAGAGAAAGCGGATGAACTCCCCCTGTTCGGGCAGTTCCCAACCCTGTGGTCCAGGGCACCACAAACCAAGCACAAGCCCTGTGCTCTACGATACTCTGACACCACATGTCCTGGCTTCCCGCAGTGTGAACATCCCACTGCGGAAGACTGCTTCTGCTTCTGCTGCTGAGGGTGCGTCGGGGTGGAGTGCTGAACCGACGTCACTGAGGCCGCCCGCCTCGGAGCTCCAATGGTCAAAGCCCTGGCTGCCGGGGCTGGTGCTGATGACTGATTCATCTGCCCGTGAGATCGCTTCTGACCTCCGGTCCTATCCACGATCCTCTGGGAGGTACATTCGTGCCTCCGGGCTGCTCTCAACACTGCATTAAAAGTCTGATGCTCAAACTGCTCCACCGCCAATAAAATCTCTAGGTGGAGCCCCTGCTGGAACTGCTGGGCTCTATCGAACTCGGTCGCCACCAAGGTGGGAGCAAACCGACTAAGCCTGGAGAACTCGGCCGCATATCCATCGACCGTCCTGCCCATCTGCTTCAGATTGGTGAACCTCGTCTGTAGATCATACCGAGCTACAGCATCAAAATACTTGGTCTGGAATCTCTCCCTGAATACTGCCCATGAAATAGGGGCCACTAATCCATCGGCCTGCGCTGCCCACCAGCTGCGAGCAAGATCCAATAGCTGCAGGCGCACCACGGCCACCTTCTCGTTCTCTGGAGTCCTGGCTGCTTCTAGAATTACCTCTATGTCCTGAAGCCATGCATCTGCAGCGATCGCATCTTCACTGCCATCGAAGAAGGGAGGGTTCAAGCGCTTGAAGCTGTTGGCCGCGCTATTACCCTGATGACTTCCTCTGGTCAAAGCATCTGCCACCGCCTGGTGCAAGGCATCTCCGCGACGATCTTGGGAAGCTAATAGGGACCTGATGAGACCCACCAAAGTGCCATCATCAGGTTCTACAGGCTGGACGGGCTGAACTGGTGGTTCTCCTTCGGTAGGCATGACTCTGGAGGCTACTCCTGAATGCTGGGCTTGATCTCCAGGTTGCTGCTGGTCCGCGGGAGGTGCACCGCCTTGCTGGTCGGCAGGTCCAGGAACAATGCCGCTGAAGAAGACGACATAGGGAACAATAAGGAAGGACCATGACAGATCAACGATATAAGCATGTGATCAGGTCAAGATTCTCAGGGATTTGAAGATACGAGCAGAGATCAAGGGCGAATACTGATTGAGACATCTATTCGGTAAACCCTTACATATCTTGATTTACAAGACCTGCATGGGCTACCACTAAAACCATGTCACGCCCCAGAACCAGAATACTGGAGAGCGGGGGCAGACATAGCCAGCTACGTATAATGAAATGGAATCCACGTCACTATACGGTCACGGCTGTCTAGATATATGAGGGTTTAACTACAATCCATCAGTCTCCTATGGTCAAGAACAAGCCTATTGTCTCAATCACAAGCAAGTAGTAACAGTCACAAGATATTAGAGCATCAATATACAATAGTAACGTCCCATACATTACATATTGGATGATCATGAAGCTAGTCGTACAAAATGTCAGGACTAGCAAGAGTTTCAGTCATACATGATCAACCCTAGGATTTGTCAATCATGTTACAGCCCGTAGGCAGACAGTAAATAAGGTGCAATACGAGCTAACACGTGCTCGCCGGCTAAACGCCTCAAAAGAATAATTTTACAAATAGAGTGGGAGACAAAAGAAACCCACTCGTTGCCCTGGTTACGCCTGGTGGTCACCATCGGCTGGAAGACAGGTGGATCCTCTGCTTGTGCTCTCCGATATCTGGCCACACAAAACCAGCTGGGTCAGACCCCAGAAAGAGCAAGTGCCACAAAGGAGGCTTCACTTAGGAACTAAAACCAGCATATCACATAGAATATTAAAGATAATAATAAGAACTGATAATAATAGAGATAACACATAAACTGAGTACGAGGAAACTATTCAAGTAGCCAGGTCACAACCCTTAAACCAACAAGGACCGGGTTGCAGCCCTTCACCTGAATAGAAACCCGTCTCAAATACTATTGGTACAGTGAAGACAATAAACGAAGAGAGGACACAGAACTGCTCCGGGAGCCAGGTTACAACCCTTAAACCAAACAAGGACCGGGTTGTAACCCTTCGCCTGAACAGAACTGGACCCCTGATCTTTATTGCTAAGGCCAGTATAAATAATCATGGTATTAAGGTAAGGTAAAACATGACGAACATGGCATGGGATTGCAATAAGACAATAAACG
Organism: Iris pallida; assembly: GCA_029216955.1. Classification (NCBI taxonomy): domain Eukaryota; kingdom Viridiplantae; phylum Streptophyta; class Magnoliopsida; order Asparagales; family Iridaceae; genus Iris; species Iris pallida. The sequence continues at coordinate 15,867,158 of JANAVB010002199.1, forward strand.
AAGAGAGGACACAGAACTGCTCCGGAGCCAGGTTACAACCCTTAAACCAAACAAGGACCGGGGTTGTAACCCTTCGCCTGAACAGAACTGGACCCCCGATCGTTATTGTTAAGGCAAGCATCATAATCATGTCATGTCACAATCTTGCACAGGATCAGGATAAGACTAAGCTGGAATAAACTACATCCAATCAATCACGGCCAATCAAGAGTACGGCTTGATACTTTTAACTAACTAGGGTTATCACAGCCTAGTTACTAGCAAGATGCAATGAGATTATCCCAACAGCCACAAGCCCTGCAGACCATCCGTTATCCAGGTCGAATGTCCGTTTAGGAAGAATGCAACACATGACTGTGTGCTGGAAATGTGCCCTACTCGTCGGTAGGCTACAAGTCCACTGAATGCGCCCAGATAACGGGATTGCCTGTAGCTGGAATCTCTTCATGACTACTGAATCATTCTAGTTAATTAGCCTTAGTCAATTTCAGTAGGTACCCCTGACCGTGGTACTCAGGGTCCCCATCCTAGACATGATGCAAGACAGTACTAGTTTATTTGTACAAACACAATCGCCCACGGTGTCCAAGTCTTTCATACTTGTCATGTCAGGCTAGCTGTCGTAACAGCATGCCGAGTATATCATGTCAGTTTACTTGTCAAGAGTGCGCCACAGCGGGCCACTATCGTGTTCTATTCTTACAATATTATGAATGAGAGAAACTTGCATAAAATAACTAGTGACATATTCTTGATGCCAAGGAAATGATCTACAACTTCCACGTTGGGAGTTGGGAGAAATTCGAGCCATATTCAGTCAATTAGGACATATAACAGTTAGAAATAGTCAAAATGCATTATGCGGCCTATTCTGCGACACCATATGCGGCCAACTGCGACATGCGGCTTATGCGGCTCAACTGCGACATCATATGCGGCCTACTGCGACATGCGGCTCATGCAGCTCAACTGCGGCATGCTATGCGGCCAACTGCGACATGCGGCTCATGCGGCTCGACTGCGACATGCTATGCGGCCAACTGCGACATGCGGCTCATGCGCTCAACTGCGACATCATATGCGGCCAACTGCGACATGTCTCATGCGGCTCGACAGCGACATGCTATGCGGCCAACTGCGACATATGTCTCATGTGGCTCGACACGACATGCTATGCGGCCAACTGCGACAGCGGCTCATGCGGCTCACTGCGACATCATATGCGGCCAACTGCGACATGCGCTCATGCGGCTCAACTGCGACTCATATGCGGCCAACTGCGACATGCGTCTGCGCTCGACTGCGACATGCTATGCGGCCAACTGCGACATATGTCTCATGCTGCAGATGAACATAGAAGTTTGACCAAAATTGTTTTGGCCATAACTTCCTCTTATCCGAAGTCGAAATCAAGCGAAACAAAAGCCAAACTGCATGAAATTGAATTCTCTACAACATAGAACCATTATTTTCGAAAATAACCAAGTTTTAGAGATCAAACCAAGAAAACTGAAAAGTTATAAACTTAGATCTACAAGAAATTATCCATCAAATGAAAAAGGCCAAGTTCTAAAGAGTCTTAAAATCAAGTAAGGAAGAGAATGGAACAATAAAACTTGAGATCCAACATGAAGCAAGTTTACACTTGCCTAGCTCTCTTCCCTGGTAGGTAGAAGAGTAATGGTGGAGAAGAAGAAGTGAAGAAGAAGAATATGAAGAGAGAGAGAGAGTTAGGTAGAAATATAAATGAGGGTGGTGGTGGTAGGTGGGGTTTTCTTTTGTTCATGGTGAACCCAAAAGCAAACCAAACCAAGCTAAGCCGACCAAGCTAAGCCAATACATACAGGAAAATACGCAAATAACCATACAGAAAAATACGCAAATACGAGTCAAGAATACGTACACGTATACCAAGATACGTAATACAAACTATAGGCATTACAGATAAAAAGATGTAGACCCCACCACAATTTTTAGTCTTAATCCCACCATGTAATTCCAATCCAACGTGTATAACATAGGTTGGTTCTATAATACAAAATCAATTGTTGGTTCTAGACACTTATATATCTATAATATATAATATATATATATATAGAGAGAGAGAGAGAGAAGAATAAGGGAGGTGAGGTGCTATATGTCATCCCCCATGCTATCATGATCATGTACTTGTACACTTTGGTTCGATTTCGTATTTTGTTATTTCGATTTTCTGTCAAATTTAATTTTTTTTTATATTGATTCGATTTGAATCGATTATCGAATGCTCATCCCTAGTTGTGAGTGAACGACTTACAACACTTACGTCAATTTTCCACTAATAATATTTTGCATATGTCGGTAGGGATGAGCATTATTCAGTTTTTAACCAAAAATCGATCATCCGACCTAATAAGAGATTCGGTTCGGTTTTAAAAAAAAATTTAAGTTCGGTTTCGGTTTTGAAATATTAAAAAAATTTATTCGGTTTCGATTTCGGTCGAAAACCGAATAAGAAATTTTTTATATACATTGTTGTAACTAAATATGTATAGGTATATACTATATCTATATACTAAGGCCTCGTTTGGTTCACGAAAGGAAATGATTCCCTTGTATTTTCCATAAAAATGGAAAGTAGGATTCCTGTCACATTTTCTTTCCCTTGTTTGGTAAACAAGGAACTACCTAGAAAAAGAAAGCAAATATAATATGTTCCTTAATATCCGTAACCTTTTAAAATAAAATATATTGTAAAAAATAACATTAATGTTAAAAATAAGCAATGACACATGGTTACTTTGTCAAACTTTTGTAATAAATGTTGGAAAAAGAAGGAGAAATCAGTCCCTGGTTCTTGAGTGGAACCATATTCCCACCAATTTTTTCCCTTGTCAGGAAATTGATTCCCAAGTTTGTGGCTACCAAACAAAGAAGGAACAACTTTCCTTTCTTGGTTCCTTAAATTCGTGAGCCAAACGAGACCTAAATATATTTAGGTACATTTAGTTACTAAATATCTTAACAAAAAAAGTTCAATAATCAAAAAATAATAAACCGAAAATCGAACCGTTTTAATTTGGTTTGGTTTAATCGGTTATAGATAAATTAGGTTCAGTTTTCGATTTTGCTTATTCGATTGTCGATCGAATTTAACTTTTTGATTATTGATTCGATTTGAACCGAATTAACCGAATGCTCACCGCTAGCCGAGAAATCCATATATATTGTTTATTGTTTATTGTATGGTTTGATAGTTTCACTTTGCGCCAATAGATTCTATACGGAAAATGCTTTCTTGCCCGTAGGCGGCCAGCCCGCCCGCCTGCGTGGCACTCTCCCGTCCATGGCCCCCCCCTGTTAGCATGGGGTCCGTGCCATTGACTGGCCAATTGGAGAGGGCCACGTGGCGGACGGACTGGCCCCCCGCGGGCCAAATAGCAGTCCCCATTTCTATAATATTATTGATCAGGCCAAGGTCCCCCCCTGAGCGGAATGAATCCCACGTCCGTACGAGTGATGGGGACCTATCCATGTGATCGTCTGCCCCATCAGGTTGGGTGTAGCTTTCTATGCGTTGCAGGCAGCAGAAGGAGATCTCCTTTTGGTATCCCTAGATTTCAAGGTAGGGTAGGGTTGCCCTAGGGGAGGGCTACCAGGGCTCATTCAAACAAAACATTATTTAGCCCTAATCACAAATGCCCTTAAATATTAACATGTGTAAGAGGGAGCTTAAATTAAGGGTCCATTAAATTAAGTAACCTTATCTATTCTACTGTATATAGAAAAACTTGACGTAAATTTTTAAATTCTAAAAATATTCTACATGTTTATACAATAAAAAATGGTTCATTAATTTTAATAAAGACAATTAGTATTACGAAGACTATCTTTTGATCTTTCTAAAGAGTCTTCATTAGTTAATTAAAAGAATATTAGAATACGTTTATGACACGTATGCTAGTAACCATAACCCCAACCACCACCACCACAAACCACCCATAATCTATACAATGGAGATTTGTTCCTATAAAAAGTCACAAGATGCACATGAAACCACCGACCAATTTTAGGTTTATGGTATTTAACATAACATGGAAAGAAGGGCTAAATCATTGATTAAGAAATAACAAGGGGTAATGCTATTTGGCTTCCAAATTTTTGGATGGTACCATCTACCATTACATGGCATATGACATATCTGATGACATGACATCTGACATGACAAAATTAAACATTAAACATTATATTAATATTAATATCAAATTAACATGATATTAATATTAAAATTAATATTAATATTAACATTAATATTAACTTTACATTAACATTAAATTTATTAATAATAATTAAAATTAGCATTAATATTAACATTAAATTAATATTAGTATCAAATTACATGTACTATATTACTATTAACACTAGAATTACTAACATTAAATTAAATTATTAAAATTAGCATTAACATTAACAATAATAAATTTTGGATAAATTTTTTTTTGTTAAACATGTCATGTCAGATGTCTATAATAGAAACGGTATCACCAAAAAATTGAGAGCCAAATAGCTTTGATTGGTTCATCCATGCGAATAAAAAAATGGTAAGTATATGAGTATAATATCCAACTAATAACTAAAATGTTCATTTGGCGTGAGTTGGAGACGGGTCGAGTTGATGCCTTCTAGTTTTAGTGGTTAATATATGGAGACATAACGCATTCTGACTGACAATTTTCTATCCCATTAGAAGCAGATTAACCGTTTATTCAGTTAATGATGTGAGTCACGATCTTTTTGAATTTGTACCTTTGTCTTTTACATTCAAGCAATGAGACCACCTTGACCAATGTGCTCTTCCTACTAATATGCTAAGTTTGGAAGAAAGTGAACCAATATCTTCATTCATCTGAGACCTTATTTGGTTTGCCAAAAGAAAAGGAGTCCCTAGGCACTAGCTTAGTGGTAGTACGGGAGACCGTCCAAGCATAGTCTTGGATTCGAATCTCTCCTCGGACGGCTGGATGGCTTACTTAGTCACAGTTCGACTTTGAGAAAGGACAGTCAAAAATAAAATAATAATAATAATATTTGTTCTTTCTTTTATTTGAAAAGAGTATTTCCTCATTTGGTTCTTGGAAAGAAAAAAAAAATATTTTTTTTTCTCGTCATAAATTAAGTTTCTTTTGTTTTCCACGATGTTTGAAAAGTCCAAAAAAAAAAGGATGAAAAAATGAATCATTTGATGTAAAAATAAACTATAGAAACCTTTTTTTTTTCTTTCATTTGAGAATTATCTTGTTTATTGTTTTCTTTGATATAAATACTTCCTTTTTTTTTTGGTTTTCAAAATCTTGATTCTGCGAATCAAAAGTGGCATAAAAGAAACTCTATAGCCCTCAGGTCCGGCCTCGAGGATTGGATTGTCCTATTTTGTAGTTAATTTTGTTTGTCCCTTGATCCTTATGTCACCCGTCCTGGTGATCATCTGCGGTCCTGATCTTTGGTGTGGATCACGAGAAGTTGCTTTAGCAGAGAAAAAAAATTACCCAAGTCTCCAGTCTTGTCCGATTTATCCGAGGGCCGGCCCTGTAGCCACTCCCAATCAATTAAAGCACTAGCTTCTCATCCAAATACTATAATATATGTAACCTTAATCTCTCTTAATTTGCAATCTCAATTTGACACGAGCTAGGAGGATGGAATCTTAACACAATATGTGTTCTTTGTTGGCTGTGCTCGATCCGTAGTATAGTAAACAAAGCTTAGGTGGTGGTGGTGGTGGTGGTGGGTGGGTCATGCCATGGCGATGGGCAACAACCTAGTACCCCATTTTGTACTCATTCACATGTTAACACCCACACCCCCCCCCCTCCCCCCCCCCCCCCCCCCCCCCCCCCCCCCCACACCGACCCCCCACCCCCATTATGCTACCATCTTAATATGGGAGTAAGGAACCCTATGCCACTCCACCCCCGGCCGGCCTCCCTCATTATCCTTCCTTCCCCCTTCCTTTGTGCCTAATTGCTTTGATGATTAGAATAAGCACTAGCTAGACTCGAGTGGAAGCATTACAATGAGGATTATATTAATTATATTATTATATTATATTATTGATAGTAGTTAAGGTTTGCTATTGGAAACTATATCATAATGTACCATTAAATAGCAGGGCCGACCCTGATTCAGGATCACGAGGACGACCGTTCAGATCTACAAACTAAGAGAACCTCAAAAAAAAAAAAATATATATATATATATATATATATATATATATATATATATATATATCAATGAATAATCATGGCGAACTCGCATCTACTGGGGCTCGAACTCCTGACCACTTGGGCCGCATGCACCTCTCTTAACCACTAGGCTAGATGTCATTTGCAAAAAGATTTTAGGATCTCAGTCCGAACCCGAAGAAAAAATCGAATCGTTTTATATATATATATATATATATATATATATATATATATATATATATATATATATATATATATATATATATACCGAACTCGAGTGGCTCTTGTGGTTACCGATGAAAGGTATAAAATATTGGCTGGATGACAGAAGATCAATGAATCGAATCACTGTGACGTATTCCTTTCATTTATTTGGTGAAAGTTGTGCACAAAGTCTCGTATGTATAGTCGGACATCAAAAAGATAAAATAAATTTTTTTTTAAAATAATAATAATAGTAGTAGTTGATCCAATTATTCTATTTGTAGGACACCAAGACCACGCCATTAAAATAATAATTCATAATTACATAACTCTTTCAAAGAAGCGGAGCAACATAGACTAAATTAAACCTAAATCAACATGATTACAGATATAGCATTCTCCTACGCCTATAAATCTTTCATGACACATATCGAAATATTTACTCGAGTTTTTAAACTATTTTTCATTATATTTTAGTCCATCGGTCAATTTTTGACTTGATTATCGAAAGAGTTTTCATAAGTACAATCTCAGAGATTTCATTTTGTGGATTGTAAGAGGAGGAAAACCACAAAGACCGATTCAAAATCCAAAGTTCAGCCCAAAGAAAAACAAATGACACGTTTCAAGTTGAAACAATTATAATAGGAAAAAAAAGTTATTCATTCTATATATATATATATATATATATATATATATATATATATATATATATGCCCGTTGGGAATGGCGAGACACCCCGGCGGGATTCGAGCCTCCATGGAGGCACGCCTCCATTAAGAAGTGGACACCTATATATATATATATATAATGACCCTCTAGTCTAGTGGTAGAGGTGAGGCATGCAGTCCGAGTGGTCAGGAGATCGATTTTCGGTGAGAGCATTCGCCACAATTATAAAAGAAAGAAGAGAAAAAAAATCTACATTATGATTGAAATATAAAAATTTAAATTATGTTAGAATATTTTGTATATGTTTTAGTTAGGTTTTATTAGAAATATATTTTTAAACTTTTGGATATGTGTTTAGTTATATAATATCATTTAGTTAGTTTAAACATAATTTAAATTCTAAAATATTTTAGTATTTATACACATTCATGCAGTTAGGAGAATTTTAGGTTTTAATTTTATTTTAAGTTAGGTAAAAAATTTAGTCGTTTTGAAGTCCCCTTAAAATAGTAGAGATTTTCTATTAAAAAGTTGCTAACAAAAACAATCACCGAGAATTAATCGTGAGCCAAAATGTCCATGGGCCTCGCGTAATCCGTACCTGCTCGGCTCGAACGGATCCGCTTTGGCCCATACATACCAGGTACGGGCTGCATAATGAACCCGACCCGTTAAACTAAACTCCGAACCGACCTCTTCTGTTTGTTCCCCCCCCCCCCCCCCCCCCCCCCCCCCCCCCCCCAAAAAAAAAAAAAAATTCTCCAACCCTAATTTGGTGTCAGCGTAACCCTAACCCTAATTCTTCTCCTTCGCATAGGAATTCCTCCATTAGAAGAAGCGGAAGGAGCAGCGCCTGAGCGTAAGCACTTCTAGTCCACCCACATTATATATATATATATATATATATATATATATATATATATATATATATATATATATATATATATATATATATATATATATATATATATATATAGTTGGTGCAAATGATCTGATGGTGTTTCGGTCATAATTGCTTAATTGCTTGAATTAATTGATTTTTAAGTAGTTTATGTCGTTATTTCTTGTTGAATATTACTGCAACGTGAATTCTGATGATGGCTGCTTCGTCGTATCGATATTGTGCTATGACAGACTGGATGTGTCTCTCTACATATACATATACATAGTGAGCAAGGACCCATAATTTCGTGATCATCGATAGGGACGGGACTGGATTTTGTTAGTTAGAGGGGGCAAGGTTAATATGACAATAATATAAGAGATACTAACAATATATCTATTTGTTCATAAACACGATTCTAATAGAAAACAATCAGATTTAACTACCGAATCCAAATAAAACAAGGTTTGTAGTGTCGGTATCGAAATCGGACCCTTCCTGTTACCGGGATTGGCGGTGTCGGCAGTGTCAACATTTCGGATCAGAGTATCGAATTTTTTGGTATTCGAAAGCAAATAATTATTAAAATTTTAGAAAAAATATTTTATATATTTAGGCATAATTTTAAGTATTTTTTTGTGTTTTTTCGTAGTAATTTTGGAATTAAATGAAATAGTAGTCACTCTTGTCGATTGGTTTACCTGCGATAGATAAGTTTTCTTGTTTTATATATTTTACAACTTTACTATACCTTTACACCTTTTCTGATTGGTCTTTTTCGTTCAATTTCCTTTGCCGAATTGACTAAAAAAGAGATCCCCGATGTTGGTATCAGTCAGTATTGGTATCGGTTAGTATCGGACTGGGACATGCCAAGCCATATCGGTATCGGACGTATCGGATCGGTATCGTACGATACTGCAAACTGTGCAATAAAAGTACAACTTATTCTTTGAAAAAAATGAAGGTTCAAGTCCATATGTTTTCACATTTTAAGTTGTGCTTGAGCTGATTCATTACACCAGCAAAGCCTTCATCCCCAAATTTTTGAGGAGCTTGTTGACAGGGACAACAAATTTGGGAGGAGTCTGTTGTGATTGTAGGTGGCTTCTTGAAGTTTTGAAGGAAGGGAGTGAAGGGGGAGCTCCCTACGACATTTAGGAGTTACGAACTGGGAATGATCATCAGTTTGTATTCAGAGAGAAGGGAAGATTGGAGGAATTCCCTACAGCATTGCCAGCTCCACCTCTATCTGATGGAAGGGCACACTAAAAGTCATATAAGTTTTAAGTTTCATTTTCCGTTTCCCCCTCGAGTCGAGGGAGATGACTAAACCTAGACTACTACTATAAACCACATCTCCGAGATGTCTTGGCTGCGCCTCGCTGCGATTTGGATTTTTTTTGGTACCCTGTAGGATCACCTGTGGACTCTTTTTGACCTTGAAACGACGACTATCGGCAGTTTCCAAATTTGACTTATGACCACTTTTTCTTTGCATGTGACATCATCGGGGCTCATGGACTTAGTTCAGCTTTCGGAAATAGTTGTCCCACTCCGATTTTTCGTTCTCATCCGTATCTGACACGATCGTATTCGATACGTCGATGCTTCACCAAACAACAAACATGCAAGTATATCTTGTAATTTGTTTTATGGTTTTATCATTATGTTTACTTGTTATTTGTAGATGTTATATGTTTATGACTCACGTGATCCGATTCCCCGCCTCCAAGTCATAGTTGGGTGCGATCGGTTGGTCGACGATCGAATCGATACTGATCTAGATAGTGTTTTGGACAACCGGTTGCGTGAGTGATACTATGTTAGTATGATGTACTTGTTATTATGGACACTATTCCCATGACACGGTATAACATTGCCTTCATGTTAGGGCCCGTTTCCCCATAACGGATTTACCGTCAGAACGATCAGGACGTGTATTAGTTAGTCTTGATTAGAGTTATGGATATGGTGTCGTTTGTGAACTTGAGGATTGATTAGTGGACCCGTGGATTTTTCGTGTATTAATTGTGATAAACATGACATGGATTTCTCTCAGTTAGTTCACTAGATACTAGATCTTGAGTGGAGGTATTGTGGACTTGATACACACAATATTATCGAGTGGGGTGGACAATTACTAGGCACAAGAGCGACGTGTCGTGCTCCCTTACATGTTGGCTTCTAGCTTCTTGGGTAATCACTACTGTAGGAGCCTATATATAGTCATAGCTTGCGGTATCGGCCGATGCTGGTCGATATCGACATTGGGGGGGGGGGGTTTCTCTTTTTTCAGTTAATTCGACAAAAAGAATTGAATGAACAAGACCAATGAGCAAAGGTGTAAAATCATAGAATGGTTGTAAATCATGTAAAAGAAGAAAACTTATCTATCGTATGTAATCAATCGACAAATGTGACTACTATTTCATTCAATTCCAAAATTAGTAAAAAAAACACTTAAAATTATGCGTAAAAATATAAAAAAAATTCTAAAAGTCTCATAATTTGTTAATAATTATTTGCTTTCCAATACTGTCACGCCCCGCTTTCAGAATACGGCGAGCCGAGTACGTAACAACATCCTCCAGGCTACGCGACATACGAATACTCCAGTATCCATATTCGCGATTGTCGCCCGCAGGGTTCTAGGATAAGATCGCAACAAGTCACAGGTTACATAATGTATTAATTAACAATTAGGACATTCTAAACTATAAATAGATAAGTTTTATTATTCTATCCGATTTACAAATTTTAACCAAATATACATATATTACATTTATACCTTAAATAGATGATGAGAAGCAATCTGGTTCCAACACAAATGTCTTCAATGGTAGCATCATATTCTTGTCTCCAGATGCACTTCAATAATTGATGTCAGCTTCCTTTGGAATATTGCTACAAAACTAGTGAACAATACTAGGTCGTCAATACGACGAGCAAGCCCTCAGTCAAGGAGTAAGATAAGGTAAAGTAAGACGATAAAATTATCGAAATAGAACTGGAGGAAAGGATACTGAAATTTCTTATCGTATTAGCATCTCTTCCCAAAAGAATTCAGGTGTCAGGTATAAATGTGTAAACCTCAGACAAATCTTGTATGCAAATGCAATATTTAGAAAAACGCTTCTAGATCACACAACTGCTAATATCTTGGCAATAATCCCATTTATCCGGGATCAGGTTTATACTAAATGGACGGTGCTTAGATACCGATATTGTAAACCTTGGCAATAATTAAGAAATAATTAGTGCATAACAAATACCTAAAAATTCGATACTCCAATCCGAAACCCCTGATAGTGCCGATACTAATACTTATAGAAAGGGTCCGATGCCGATTCTGATACCGATATTGTAAACCTTGATATATTCATGATGACCGCTAGCGTTTCGGATGAGCGCTACTTGTTGTCCGTGTAGCCCTCCTAGCATGGCAACTCATGTGTGCGAGACTGTGAGCCTTGCCCTCAATTGCATTGCATATAGCTTGGATCATAGTTGGTCCTTGGACTTGAATTATGATATTAGTATTTTACATTATGGCATGTTCCATGTATCTTGTTACGTCCCTCTGAGGATATGGTTTCCTTCCAGTCTTAGACAATTAGACCTACCCAGAGGAGTACGGATCATGACTAGATTCTTCAACTGTTGACAATCATGATTCAGAGATCTTGCCCACCAAGTTCTCTCGAGTTTGTGTAGGACTTCTTAGTTGGAGTTCAGCTATCATTCTTTCTTGATGAGATTGAGTCATTTGTTTTTCATTTATTGTAGTCATTTGATATTGGATTTGCCCCACCCAACTAGTCTATCTTTTTGCTAGATTGTTTGCTTTGTGCACTTTGTTATACCAGTATTGACATTTGAATAGTTTCTTATTTCTATAATTTATGGATGAGATTAGACTCTTCATATGACATGTTGTTATGTATTGTGAACTGGAGTTCATGAAAGCACCCTAGGGGGGATGAATAGGGTCAAGCTTACTAATCAAGCACAATACGATTGCTAATAAGCAATTTAAAAATTAAGAGTGCAAGAGAAAAGCAATAAAAAATACTGACACCCAATGTATCATGGTATCCTCCGTGAGGCACTCCAGTACTGAAACTTTCTTCGACTTTAATCCACTATTATCACAAATAGTTACGACACAAGCTTTTATCCGAAGGCTTGCCGACTTCTTACACAACAACTTTGATCCGAGGCTCCCTGACTTCAATACACAAGAGATTTGATCCAAATGCTCTCTGACTTCACACAAGTTTTGGTCCGAAGGCTTGTACACTTCAACCTCTTTATAAGATGGTTTTGATCTTCTCATAACAAATATGAATATCTTACTTTACAACTCAATAGCACTCTACACAATTTGTGGATAGGCAAATGAAAGCTTTGGTTGAGTGTTTGTGGATGGCCTTTGGTAGATAGAAAATTTTTAGGCTCAAAATATCAACCTTGAATGAAGGATTCAAGGCTATTTATAATCAAAGCAAAAGAAAGAGTAAATATGCAACTTTCAGTCCGCAGTCAGTATACCGCCGGTATACTACAGTATACCGACACTATAGTCTACCGTCGGTATACTGTTCTGCAACAACAACGCCTAGAAAAAGAGCCGTTATGATCATTTAATGTCATGAATTCGACCGTTGGATTGTTAGCTGTGATGAACCGGTATACCGTTACAGACCACTATACCGCCGATATGCCAATCCAAACGACAAAGAGCAACTTTTATAGAAAATCAGTATACCGTCGATATGTCGGTTGGCAGCCAAAAATGATCCTGGATTATTTTCTATCATAGCTTTCGATTTTGCCATCAATTTTTTGTGTTTACAATTCCTAAGACTCGTTACAGACTCTTGATAGACTATAGCAGTGTAGATTTTTTCAGAGCCTTGAAATGATGATGGCATGACTTGGTTTCTTCCTTTGTACTGAGATTGCTTTTTTCCTTGACGATAATTGTCCAAAGATATCTAGATTGTGAAATCCGAATACCTTTTGGGGGCTTCGCCCTCGAACCCCCGAGTGTGAGGTCCTAGAGATGTCGTTGGACGGTTCAGAGAAATCTTGTAGGATACCATCGTCTTTGGCCATTATGATTTCTTCATTGCATATGTCCATGTTGATCTTGCTTATTATTTTTCTGCAAATGCATGTTAGACGAACAAATCGATATACACAGTAGCAAGTATGATAATATTAATTAAGACTATGCTAAGTTTAAGTATAAATACTATAGTGATAGCATAAATATTAGTGATATAATAATATTAAATTTAATCGAATAACCACAATCAAAATACCTAGTTAGATCGCTGGGCTAACAATCTTCCTCTTTTTTATTATGACAACTCGATTAAATTTAAGATAGATATAAATAGAAACTCATATCACTAATATGTAAATCTTAGGCACATATCACTAAAAGGTATAACTATAAATGCTATAGTGATTGCATGATGATTAGTGAGAATATAATGCTAAAATTAACCGATTTACCATATTCAAAAATATGGTAGAATCAGTGGGCTAACAGTTCACTCATTAGACCTACAACATAAGTACTATTTTGGGAATACATAAATTGGAGAAGCCTCTGAATAGGTGCAAGTTGACTTGTCACGTACTTGTCCTACGTACTTTGGGACGGGGACGTGACATGCTTTTTGTGGTGACCATGCATGCCAGAGATATCGTTTTGGTTACGTTATTGTACCGAGGGAGTCTGCATATAGGCTTAGATAGGAACTCATCAACTTGCTTGATTATCATTCTTGAAACTACTTTCATAACTTGAATTACCGCTTTTCGAATTGTATCTTGTTTGATTCATGTTCCTTTTTAATGCAATCCTCATGTATGTTGATCAGCAAGATGACACTTCAAAGTGGATGTACGACTTCCATCAGCGTTACACCGAGTGCTGCCATAGTAGACAACGACGCATCTCATGGGCCACAGGACGTCCAGACTCCTCAGCAGACTCAGGAACCACAAGAGGGACACATGCGAGCTGCGCTACATCTTCCCCAGCAGAGACCATATGCAGCTTACCCTCAACAGTCTCAACAACTCGATGGACGACAGCTTATACTGCAGTTCTTCCAGAGCATAGTGCAAGCTCAAGAACAGCATACCGAGATTCTAAGGAAGGACATGGAAGGCAACAGCGACAGAAAGCAGCAACAACAAGCAGGAGGACCGATGCGGTGTTCCCAAACGCAACAACGACAGAAAGCAGCCCCGTATCAGATTCAATATATTCCAACTTGCCAATTCTGTAAGAAGAGAGGTCATATTCCAGAACATTGTCGTCGCAGATTGGGTCTATGCTTTGCTTGTGGTTCTAGTGAGCATCGCGCAAAAGGTTGCTCGAAGCGACATGACACGACGAAGTTGGCTGAGAGGCCGGCCCTACCAGAGCCTAGAGTTTCGCACCCTGAGGATAGAGTAGACCATCTACCAGCCCCAGGAGAATATCAGAGTAGGCTACCCTTGCCCGCTCAGGCCGCCCAGTTCGCGCAAGCCAGAAAGCAGGAAGCAAAACAGAGGCGTGAACAAGAGTTCACTATGACAAGTAAGGAGGCACAGACGTCAGAAGTAGCAGATGCATGTATGGTCGTTTAGTTAGTTTGGTTCTTCATAAGAGTATCAGCTTCATTATATATGGTAGCTTCATAGCCTAGTAGTAACAGATAGGCGTCAACAAGCGTTCACTATGACGAGTAATGGTAAATTGTAGGAATATGATCATTGAGTATCTAGAGGTTTTATGTGGTTAGATTTCCGGGTTAGTTAACGCCACTTATAACTTGGTAAGAACCCATATTAATGATTCGAGCAAGTAGACAAGGATCTTACCTTGGATAACCTAGTTCGGGATCACTATACCTTTGATGAAACGATAAGCAGTATGGGGTAAGAGCTCTTACAAGGATGCTAACAATTATATTTCCATTTGATTTTTGAGTCTTGCAGTTAACAGAGATAAATGTAGTAGTTACCGGATGCCATTATGCTTAGGGTAGGGAAAGAAAAATATAAAGGATAGGAGTATCATAGAATATCAAATCGAGAGTGTGTGTTGGAATTAGAACGAGGGTACGACGATATTGCTAGAGAGATAGCATAAGAGATTCATAGGATAGACAAGTACCCTAGTAAGAGCAGGAAGGCATCATCTTCAAACCGACAAGATCGCTCCAAGATGATTCAGAAAATTTATTCACTATTGATCATACAAATCATCCCATCTTGGATTCCTTATTATCGTTCTTCCAATCCAACTCCATCAACCCTTTTCTTTCTAATTGAATCCCTTGGTGCCACATTGCCTTATTTTGGATTCAGATCAAATCATTCCTTCTGTCCTGCTAGATATAGGATGAGGGTATTATCTCATGCTTCGGAATTTAAAATAATTTCCTTTCAATGATAAATCTACTAATACACTAGCACACCCTAGGTACCTAGGTTGCTTTTGTGATTCTTGATCAGGTTTTCAAATTTACATGAATAGGATAACTAACTAAAAAATATTTTGAGGGTATTGTAATATTTTCATTAATTAATTGTAAAATTTTGATAAAATAACAAGATTTTCAAGTGTCATATTTCTCTCACTAGATTTAGATTGACGATAAAATTTAACTAATGGCTTGAATTAAGAATATTTGTCACGTAACCCGATATCCTATGACTATGATCGATGGCGAGGTAGTCACATCTGCAGCTAATAGAGAGTAGTGGACCTATTGCAGCTATCCGACGAGGCAATGCTAGACCACAATACGTATACTTAGAGGGTTCGAGACGAGTATCTAGAATTCTGAAAATTATCTAGGTTTTTGAGTAGCTAATAACTTGTTGCAATAAAAAAATGCGTCCTTAAAACCTTGGATTAGTCATTCCTCAGAAATTTTGTAAATATAATCCTGACAAGACAATTATACTACTAAGATGGGTAACTTGAGTAATGTATGGTTTCAGCAAATCCCCACCACCATATCTATTAATCAACCAATTTTATGGGATTTGATTACCGGTTATGGTGGTGGTAGACCGTGGACAAGGACAAAGGATTTTAACTTTTAAGGATGCAAATCAAACCTGTATCTCCCTAACCTGACTCAAGTTGATATTGTGTCGGGTTCGCTCTGTTTGCAAATGTTTCTTGAAGTATCTTATTATCTTTGTTCATGCGGATTCTTAGCATCAATTCTCTTCTTTTTTTCCCTCCAGGTCCATTCCAACATCCATCTGTTTCTGTGGATGTACTCCAACCAGCATCATGAATGACTACAAATCAAGATTGATCAAGTAAGCTTAAGCTGTAGCCTCTTGGAATATCAATTACTACAACTTGGTCTATTTACTGAATGATGGATGACTATCACATTATAGGAAGGGGCAACCCTATCCCAGGAATTGAGGAAGAAGCTCAAGATCCGCCGCCGCTCGTCGCCCCCTGACTTGCAGAACTCTTTGCCGTGCATCCCCGGCAGGCAGAGATGGTTCCAGTAGTCTCCAGCTACCTCAGCCTGTGGCTCTTAACCATTTCTCTATATAGAAAAAAAAAAATTCCAAGGTCTGTAGTGGCCATAGGGGTCACCCATCATCAGAGAGGATGAAATTTTTGACTGATTATTATTACTATTATTTTTTATAAAAAAATATTCCTCGTGTATATATTTTGCCATATGGAAACCTGAACTTGAGCAAAAATGGATTAACGTGGTGGATCATTTGGTATGAACATTTGATGAGATGGGATGATGATTCTGATGGAAATTCAATACCACAGGTTGCTGAAGAGCTTCTCAAACTACATAACCATTTCAAGTGACTAGAGACGATCCTTACATCATGGCTACTCTTCTGGCCATGATCCTCTTCCTCCTCACACTGCTACTGTCTCCCCCTGCCGGCGTCGGCAAGTCTGTCTTCGTCTACCATACTTGTGACTGCAATCGGCCCGTTAGTCGCGGTGTCTGCCAGAGGGATTCAGGCTGCCGCCGGCCGCTTCGAGCCGATAGGCAAACTATAATGCCTATCACACTAGGGCCTCGTTTGGTTCACGGATTTAAGGAACCAGGCAAGAAAAGTTGTTCCTTTTCTTTGTTTGGTAGCCACAAACTTGGGAATCAATTTCTTGACAAGGGAGAAAATTGGAGGGAATATGGTTCCACTCACGACCCATGGGATTGATTTTCCCTCCTTTTGCAACATTTATTACAAAAATTATGACAAAAGTAACCATATGTTATTGCTTATTTTATCATTAATGTTATTTTTCATAATGTTAATTTTATTTAAAATGTAAGGATATTATTGGAACATTGCTATATTTTTGCTTTCCTTTCCTGCACCAACCAAACACTGTAAAGAAAATCAAATGGTCTTTCCTAGGTGGTTTCTTTGTTTTACCAAACAACGGAAAGAAAATGTAAAAGGCATTCTACTTTTCTATTTCCATGGAAAATACAAGAGAATTCATTTCCTTTCCGTGAACCAAACGAGGCCTAGGGGTACCGTTCACAAGAAGACATGAGACTGAATATGATGCATGAATATTCATAAATGAATGTAGGTAATTAATATACTAATTGTATATGGAATCTCTTTGTTTAATTAATCATGATTGTACATAATCCGACACAATTAAACTCTTCAAACTGTTGCTCCCTATACTTGGAACCATAACTTGGTTTAGTGGCAAGGATTTTAATATTAAGAATTATGTTAACATGTGCCTTTAGTACATACATCAATACATATGTATTTTGCTCGAGTATTCTCATCTGCAGATAGAGCAATATTTTACTTAAAAATACAAAAATCCTTAAGGAACTCATGAGTTCTTAAATTTTAAAACTCGATCATGAAAAACATTATACATGCATCTCATCCCTTGTGTTTCTGAAACATTACTCCAATCAATGTTCCATAAATGGATATTTGAACAATTAAGATAAATATTACTACAAATCAAATTACTCAACATGGATGATTGACTATATTATGAAACTAATAAAATTAGCTGAGTATATTACTAAACGTCTAATTGAGTTTTAACATTAATTGTTTAGGCCACTAATATTAATGAAACATCCAAAACACTTCATATTAATTAATAATTAAAAAATAAATGTCTTAATTACTTATATGTATTACTAAATAGTAACAATTAAACCTTGTTGATTATGTAAATCTAAATTATTACTACTAAGAACGTTGTTTATTTGCTATATTGTATGGGCACAAATACAACTCGACACGGTTTGGATAAGACAAGATGTACATCATGTACACACATTATGGTTGGGAGGCTATCGTCCCCATAAACTTTTAGCATTTTTTAAAATCTTAAATATACAATATATCTCAATCTTCTTTCTAATTTTTTTATAAGAATATGTGTTTATGTTCTTGTCCCCTTCACTTCACCACTCAAACATCCTATCCTTGCAAACACAAAGACGACACATATTATGTTGTTTTAGTATATTTTTGAATGTTTGAGATATGACAAAGATCATGATATTTAGAGTTTCATAGAGTTAGTTAACTATATGAGAAAGAATTATTTATATCAACAATAATTAACCAAAGTACTTATAGTAATTAATTAAAAAATATTGTTATACTTAAACTAATTTCTTTTTAAAATCAGCATGTCTCTCTGCTTTCAAAAGATGTAAAAAAAAAAAAAAATTAAAAATAAAGGCTCAATTTTAACTTGATACCTTTAAACTATTCCAAATTTTAAACTTGATACACTAAACTTTAAAATTAGACATCTTAATATTCAACTTTAATTATATAACTTAATATCCTAACAGTGTTAACGAAAAACGTTAAATGACCAAAATACTCCAATTATCTCCCTCCTCTCTTCTCAGCAGTAGCAGCAGGGCATGGGAGCGACGACGACGTTGGGTTAGGGGTCGAGGTGGTGAGGGCAGCGGGGAGGGAGGGCATCGTGTCTATCAACTTAAAAATAAACTCATTACTGACGGTGGGTATCAACTTAAAAATAGTCAATAGTTGGTGGTACTAAGTTGTCTAGTTTGAAAGTTACGATATCAAGTTGAAAAACATAAATAACTGAGGATAAGGATATCTAGTTGAAATTTGGTTAAAAATAAAGGTTTTTTTTTAGGGGCACCACCACTTCTACTAGGGGGCAGCCCAATTTTTTTTTAAAAAAATTACAAGTTTGCCATATGTTTTTGTTACTAGGGGGCAGCCCATAATTCACTATAAAAGCCAAACTTGTTTTATTTCTTCTCTCTTTCTTCCTCTATTACTTCTCTTCCTCCACTCTTTTTTTCTCCTCATAGAAACCTAGAATTAACCTAACCTAGGTGAAATTGTCCCCCCACCTAAATTTGTTAAAGATTTTTGGTGAAATATCTAGTAATAGTGTCAATCACTTCTCCCATTTATTTGTAAGTCGTCGAATTTATTTTTGTGTAATGTTTTAACCTAAATTTTACATATAAAAGTTGAATGTTGTATTTAATGTAGAAAGAAATAGAAAATGGAACAACCCGGACCATCAAATGCTGGATACTCTCCTCCCACAACGTCCGAAGAACACTTTGATGCATCGGAAGCCCTCGTGGTAACTACACTTTAACTTTATTTCGGATGAAAAATCGGACTTTGACACAGAGGACTGCCACTTCTCTGGCAGTCCCTCTCATGGATTTGGACTGCCAGGGATGTGGCAGTCCTATATATGTGAGGGACTGCCACATCTCTGGCAGTCCTATATATGTGAGGGGCTGCCACATCTCTGGCAGTCCTTTTTAATTTTATATACTTACATTTTGGCTTTATGTAGTTGTTTAGTTTTGACTTTTAACTTCTATTGTAGGAGTTGCGATCTTCCGATGTTGCGGTACATGCTCCAATTGCAATCGATGTAGGACATTTATTTTGGACCGATCTTTCGTTTCAATCAAGCGACGATGCGGTACAATGGTGTCGAGAAGTTGGACGAAAAAACAACTTAGTTCTAGTGATATCCAGATCGTGCCGAAATCGCCCGGGACGACACAGTGTGATGGTTGGCTGTGAAAGAGGTGGTGTGTTCAGATCGCACAAGAAAGACACAGTTATCCAAAATAAAGTTCCAAGAAAGAAAGCTGGAACGAGGAAATGTGGTTGTCCATTCACGATCCAGATTAGAAACAAAGAAGAAGGAAAGTGGTCAGTACAAGTGAAGAATGGAACCCACAATCATGAGATTGCCGAGACACTATTGGGTCAGTCGTGTCACGCCCCGCTCCCGTAGGAGCGATCGTCCTCGCTAAGGCGTGATGCCGCACGGGCCTAGATTTCGCCCGTACAAGGCCAAGTCCAGAAACGGCCGATTTGATTCCTAGGCCACAGAGTCGCGCAGAGTGTCCCCATTTGCAGCGGAAAATAAATGAACACAAGTTGAATACGAAATCAAACTCTTTATTGATATTCAAGAAGTTACAAGCGGCGCTAGGCCGATATTACAAATCGCTCAAGCTCTCTCTCTCTGAAACATAAAAGACGTGCCAAGTGGCTTGCAAGATGGAATGATTCATGGCGATGTTCCGATACATTATGTCCTGTATAGGGTGCTTCAGCTCCTTGCAACGCTCCAAGGCTCCAGAGATAGCTCCGCGCCTTAGCACGTTCGATAGAAGCTCCGCACCCGCCGACGTTTCCTGCTTCCTGCAAGCAGACTGTGGGGTTATCAGTACATTGTTATGCACTGGTGGGGAGGCTAGCTCGCCCACAACGCTATCATTACCAAACACGTTCCATTTACTTTTGTGCATCTCTATCATCCATTTTCTTTCTAATCTTGCCTTAGGATCAGTTTCATGCATATTTCATAACCTATCTCGTGTTGCCAATTTCAAGTGTCGTATGAAAATACATGCATGACTTACCCATACTTACCGTCCGGCCTTCCCTGTTCAATGTAAACCAAGTTAGTCAACAATTCATATGTAATAATATAACGTGCCTCATGTAAACTTTCAATGTCAAGGGCGTGTCCCTGCCTCGGTTTCTAGCGCGCCGTTGGCGTATTTTCTAACTCCTTTGCCAAAGTACTTTTGATTATCTGGTGTGTTATATTCAAGCCTGTTCAGAAGGCACTTCATTTTGTTAACTT
This sequence comes from Iris pallida, assembly GCA_029216955.1. Classification (NCBI taxonomy): domain Eukaryota; kingdom Viridiplantae; phylum Streptophyta; class Magnoliopsida; order Asparagales; family Iridaceae; genus Iris; species Iris pallida. Next base: position 15,888,327 of record JANAVB010002199.1, read on the forward strand.
AGATTACTTTGATTTCAATGCAAGGACTTGCACGTGGATCGCCACCAGCAAAGCCCACTTAACTCTATATGCACCGGTCGCTGGCATCACAAGCCATCCTGGATATGTCTTCCCATGTGGTAATTTCTCACCTATCATGACGTGCGGCTGGTATACCCTGATAGTCTTTTGAAATACCCGGCCTTACGTCCCCTGGTGGCCAAGCCCCCACTCAGGCCTCGTCCGTAAGCCATTTCCTTTGATTCTGTCCGGACCGGCAAGTCCTTCACACTTTGATCATGCCGCGGAATCCCTTTCTCTTTACGGCACAGCATACGCCACCCCTCGCTCGTACCGTTTGTCCACGACCATTTCGTATTTTATTATCATTTTTAACTTAACGGCTGTCCTCGAGCCATAGGCTAACCCTTAGCCATAATGCGTTATCGACCAGGTTGGCGTCCGTGCAGCGCGGGTAGCGAGCCCCGTTGCACGTGCCCGTCACACCTGTCGCTAACCACTCATTTCTTTCTTATCTTTTCTTCATTCTTTCTTTTCTTTCTTTCTTTCTTTCACTTGTTCATTTGTTCATTGATTCATTCACATATTCATTCATTTCATTCATTCATTTATGCATTTGCAACTCCCTGTGTGGGAGTCGCCTTGGCGACCCATTGGTCCCGTAGCCTTTCAATGTTGCTATACTCTACTCGGAGTGACTATGTCGATAGTCTTCCATTTCATTGTTGTAAACCATTCATTTGTTTCATTGTTGAACGCAAGCTTGTGCCTTAGCACGAGCGTGGAGCGCGGGCGAGAGTTCTCGTATTTTCCATGTTCCTTTCCATATTCTATACAAGCATACAAGTTGGGATTACTCCCTTAGCTAGGTGCGTTGAGTCATTTATTAGCATGCAAGATGTTATCGCCTAGCGATTCTCGTGAATGTGTCCGTTTTGTTATGTGTCTAGGCTAAGCAAAGACGGGTTCATCGGAGCCACCCACCTTAGCGATGTTCGCGTCGGCCGAGCGATACTCCGAGCGCGCCTTTGAAAGTCTAAGTCTGGATTCATCTTGACGGGCCAATGTAAGCCTTGCATCAATTCTTCATCTGGTCGATGCCAACTCTTCGGGTCGACGGCTCGTTTGAGTCGTTGAACTTGCCGTTTGAATCGACATTCCGCTAGGGCGGAGCGGGTCACTACATAATACACCACTCAAAACAAGTCTCGTCCTCGAGACTTCCTGAGTGCAGGTCATCCTACCATTCCTTAACTCACGTCGTCGTGTTTCTTAGGCAATCCCTATCGAACGGCTCTATCGTTCTATGGCGCCGAACTATACTCGATACCTTTCCAAGTTTTGCGTCGCATACGTTTGGTCGATTTTTATTGGATAACTTTTCATTCATTTTAGAGTTAATGGCACTTATTCAATTCAAGTGTTTCTTCGACTCGGTTTCTTTTTGACATATCATGGGACTGAAACGGTTGTACGAGGTGCGTTGAAATTCGTCAAATGCGAGTGTCGTAGGCTGAGGCAAACTCACTTTCGTTTATGCGCATCGTAACACCCACTTGCAGCTGCATTCGAGTTCATCATATCGCTGAGTTTGGATCGTGCATGCATTCAAGGCGTCCCCCGAATACGTACATTTCAACCAAGCTTAGCGACTAGCGAAGTCGGACAAGCTACTCGTGATTGTTTTGATTTGCCGATCGTTTTGCTAACTTCGATTTAGAACCGAACTCATGTGTGTATCGCATATCGTTTATCTCGGCTCTCGAGATGATTCGATTCGCTTCTCAAGCGCTCTTGTCCCTGAAATCAGTATGATTTCTTTTAGCGGGGTCGACCAAGTCTAAGTAATTTCCATCCGATTCAAACCAAGTATTGCACTATCATCGAGTACGTCTTCCGACCAATGATTCAATTCGTTATTCCAACATTACTTGCGCATCATCCATTCCTTTCATTCCCTTCGTTTGGGGCCAATCTCATCGTCGTTCACACACACTCCCTGTTCCCCGTCCTACTCTAAGTCTTGCTGCCACAAGTCTATCGTCCGTCCAGACGATACTTTAAATGCCATCGCACAGTATCAATCACTCGGCATAGGGTCGTCCGCCTATCCGCTAGGTCAGCTCACAAGGTCATAGTTACACGTCAAGTCCGTGGTTCATCGTGCAAGGTCGTTGCACGACGCTCGCTCCAAATCCTATGGTCAAACCATTTGTTCGTTTGTACGGGAGTTTCTACCCAAGCTCGCGTCACTCAGATTTCTAAACATCGAGCATGATCACCTAATTCGCATCAAGACTTACGTTGTACATATTCAATTCCGTTCAATCACCAGTTCTAACCAATTCATGTATTCGATCACGAGGTCATCCAGTACGACAATATATTGTGCCCCAATCTCATGCGAGTCCGATTATCCACGGCGGTTCATGAATCACCATGCAACGCTCCCGTGGAATAATCATTCTCATCGGGACGTAACTCTTGTTTGAGTTTTAGACTAACCCATTCTCGATACGCGGATTGGACCTACTCAATCCTCAAGTTCAATTCTTCAAGCACAAAATTCATTCTCGAGTCCACCTTCGCGTCAAACCACAAGTCGAAGCATACGAATTGCCACGCCATGCAAGTGCCGATCACTCCCGCTGTACGAATCACCATACTAGCGCTCACGCGGAGTGATAGCCCTAGTCGGCGTGACGCATGTGCGAGGCTGAAGTTGCGCTCGCATAAGACAAGAACGTCAACGTTGTGGTTATCGACGAAGCAAATCCAAACATTCTATTTCCTCCAAGCCAAGATCTCTATCTTTTCCTCGACACATTTTTAACATCCCAAGTATAACATCCAACGGAACAATGACATTTGCACGACCGTTATTCGCCGAGTCAGAGTGCCCCCGAGTTATCGTATATCGATCTTTGATACGCCTCAATACCATCGACGATATGAGTAACCTGACGATCTTCCTTTGCAACCAATTTCGAGTCGTGCGACGATGCCATTGTCCGAGTTGGATATTCCATAATTTCATTTAATATTCAAGATCAAGTTCCGTCGCTCTTCCTCAAGCTCATTTCAAGATCGTTGTTCTAAACCCAAGTCACACTTTCTTTGAATCAATTCGAAATCGTACGCGCGATCCTCTAGGTTTCCTCGATCAAGACCATTCATTTCCATTCATCATTCCGAACCATTTTCTAACTCACGTTGTCCATTGACAAGTTGTCCAACGACATCTCGTTCGGGACTTTTGAAGTCACAACCAATTAAGCGTGACACGTTCTAAGGCTTTGCGCGATCGCATCGCCTCGCCAACATACTCGTTCTATCCGTAAATCCTTTAGTCTCGCTCGAACAATTTCTATGACGTCCATACACCACTCAGGGTTCGAACCACTCGACTAGTCATCGACACTCATTTTTATTCTTCTCCGAGCCTATCACATACACCATTCAGATTCAAGCCATACGATCTAGTCCTCAATCACGTTTGCGTCATGCGCTAAGGTATCCTTCAGATTCGTTTGACGAATCTCTAGCGTAATCGCTCACGTCGCCTTGACGTACTAAGTCGTTCACACTAATCCTCAAAATCCAAGTCAATCATTCGCATACGCCTAAGCGTTAACTCGATAGCGTTCCTTTCTATATACACTCAAAGTGTATCTCCGTTCTCGATCGAGCGATACTTGATATCGCTCGCAACCCGATTGCACCCAAAAGTCGAGGTGTGCGACACGCGGACTAAGTTGTACCGCATAACCATCTCGTGCGGACTATATTCCGAGTTTGCACGCTCAATTGCTAGGGTCATCGTAGGACTAGTTAGGCATGCACGCGACATATTAACTTTGTATGTGTTCTCTATCGAGTCAAGTTTAACATCGTTCGGCACAAAGGCCGTTGTCTATCGATCCCGTTCAACCGAGCACTCGTACGAGCTTTTGAAAATATTAGACTTATTGTATGGAACATCCCAAGGCACAACGAGAGAGAGCGCATACTTCTTTTGTATCCTACGAGCTTTCAAAACTGAGAGAATCGAAATGAAGTCCAAGGACGTAAAGCCGTGCTCTGATACCAATCTGTCACGCCCCGCTCCCGTAGGAGCGATCGTCCTCGCTAAGGCGTGATGCCGCACGGGCCTAGATTTCGCCCGTGCAAGGCCAAGTCCAGAAACGGCCGATTTGATTCCTAGGCCACAGAGTCGCGCAGAGTGTCCCCATTTGCAGCGAAAAATAAATGAACACAAGTTGAATACGAAATCAAACTCTTTATTGATATTCAAGAAGTTACAAGCGGCGCTAGGCCGATATTACAAATCGCTCAAGCTCTCTCTCTCTGAAACATAAAAGACGTGCCAAGTGGCTTACAAGATGGAATGATTCATGGCGATGTTCCGATACATTATGTCCTGTATAGGGTGCTTCAGCTCCTTGAAACGCTCCAAGGCTCCAGAGATAGCTCAGCGCCTTAGCACGTTCGATAGAAGCTCCGCACCCGTCGACGTTTCCTGCTTCCTGTAAGCAGACTGTGGGGTTATCAGTACATTGTTATGCACTGGTGGGGAGGCTAGCTCGCCCACAACGCTATCATTACCAAACACGTTCCATTTACTTTTGTGCATCTCTATCATCCATTTTCTTTCTAATCTTGCCTTAGGATCAGTTTCATGCATATTTCATAACCTATCTCGTGTTGCCAATTTCAAGTGTCGTATGAAAATACATACATGACTTACCCATACTTACCGTCCGGCCTTCCCTGTTCAATGTAAACCAAGTTAGTCAACAATTCATATGTAATAACATAACGTGCCTCATGTAAACTTTTAATGTCAAGGGCATGTCCCTGCCTCGGTTTCTAGCGCGCCGTTGGCGTATTTTCTAACTCCTTTGCCAAAGTACTTTTGATTATCTGGTGTGTTATATTCAAGCCTGTTCAGAAGGCACTTCATTTTGTTAACTTAGATTACTTTGATTTCAATACAAGGACTTGCACGTGGATCGCCACCAGAAAGCCCACTTAACTCTATATGCACCGGTCGCTGGCATCACAAGCCATCCTGGACATGTCTTCCCCTGTGGTAATTTCTCACCTATCATGGCGTTCGGCTGGTACACCCTGATAGTCTTTTGAAATACCCGGCCTTACGTCCCCTGGTGGCCAAGCCCCCACTCAGGCCTCGTCCGTAAGCCATTTCCTTTGATTCCGTCCGGACCGACAAGTCCTTCACACTTTGATCATGCCGTGGAATCCCTTTCTCTTTACGGTACAGCATACGCCACCCCTCGCTCGTACCGTTTGTCCACGACCATTTCGTATTTTATTATCATTTTTAACTTAACGGCTGTCCTCGAGCCATAGGCTAACCCTTAGCCATAATGCGTTATCGACCAGGTTGGCGTCCGTGCAGCGCGGGTAGCGAGCCCCGTTGCACGTGCCCGTCATACCTGTCGCTAACCACTCCTTTCTTTCTTATCTTTTCTTCATTCTTTCTTTTCTTCCTTTCTTTCTTTCACTTGTTCATTTGTTCATTGATTCATTCACATATTCATTCATTTCATTCATTCATTTATGCATTTGCAACTCCCTGTGCGGGAGTCGCCTTGGCGACCCATTGGTCCCGTAGCCTTTCAATGTTGCTATACTCTACTCGGAGTGACTATGTCGATAGTCTTCCGTTTCATTGTTGTAAACCATTCATTTGTTTCATTGTTGAACGCAAGCTTGTGCCTTAGCACGAGCGTGGAGCGCGGGCGAGAGTTCTCGTATTTTTCATGTTCCTTTCCATATTCTATACAAGCATACAAGTTGGGATTACTCCCTTAGCTAGGTGTGTTGAGTCATTTATTAGCATGCAAGATGTTATCGCCTAGCGATTCTCGTGAATGTGTCCGTTTTATTATGTGTCTAGGCTAAGCAAAGACGGGTTCATCGGAGCCACCCACCTTAGCGATATTCGCGTCGGCCGAGCGATACTCCGAACGCGCCTTTGAAAGTCTAAGTCTGGATTCATCTTGACGGGCCAATGTAAGCCTTGCATCAATTCTTCATCTGGTCGATGCCAACTCTTCGGGTCGACGGCTCGTTTGAGTCGTTGAACTTGCCGTTTGAATCGGCATTCCGCTAGGGCGGAGCGGGTCACTACAAGTCGTATGTCGGACGGTTGAACCCTACGGAAAAGAAGATAGCCGAAGACTTGTCCACTTCCGGTGTTGCACCGAGACAAATATATTCAGTCATACGACATAAAGATGAGAAGAACATGTCTACGATAAGGTCAATATACAACGCCCTATCTTCTTCGAACGTTGTCCGGACCAAATCCAGAATGGCGATGCAAGAAGTGCTGAAGTTGTTTGTCGATAATCATTACGTTGAGTTCCATAGAAGACATCTCCAGAGTAATGAAGTAATTTCAATCTTTTGGGCTCATCCAGATTGCACAAGTCTGGCCAGGTCTTTTGCCGACGTGTTACTCCTTGATTGCACGTACAAGACCAACAAGTTCAAGATGCCTCTCCTTCATATTGTCGGATTCACCTCTACTCGGAAAACATTCCGGTGGCATTTTGCTTCATGAAGAGTGAAAAACTTGAAGACTACACATGGGCATTGGAGAAACTGAAAATACTTTACACCGGTCATACAGAGCCGTCAGTTCTTGTGACCGACAGAGAGTATGCCCTAATTAATACTATTCGTATTGTTTTTCCTCAAGCGGATACATTGCTATGCACTTGGCATGTCAATCGTAATATTCAAGCCCAATGTAAGTTAAAGTTTCAGAAGGAGGAAGGTAAAATTGACATACAAAATTTTCAAGAATTCTCCAATGACTGGAATTGTGTGTGGCGAGCCTCTACGATTACAGTTACGACGCCGCATGGTACATGTTCAAGGAAAAATGGGAGGCGAGGGAGCCGGCATACATTTCATACATCAAAGATACATGGCTTGAACCGCACAAAGAACACTTCGTCTTAGCATGGACGAATTTGGTGAAGCATTACGGCACGATAACTACCAACCGTGTCGAAGGAGCACAGTCTGTAGTGAAGAGACAACTAAAATCATCTCTCGGTAACTTTGTCTCTGTTTGGTAAGCTATACATCTATTGGTAGAGCGGACGGTGAATGAAATTAAGGCATCATTTGAGATGAGCTTAAATATAGTCAAGCATGAGCATAGAAAGGATGTACTGTTAGATGCTTTAGTTCGCGTGGTATCTCACACGGCGTTGACATTAATATGTGATAAGATTAAAAGGTGAAAGTGTAATAGTCCGCTCCGTACGAGGCATTTGGTTGGCTTATTGGATGGGATCAGAATATTGGACCGTGACTTATGTTGGGAATGAGAAGAATTGAGACGGATGCAGTCTCTCTTAGCTGGCTAGACGGAATGGATATTGGAACGTAGCTCGCTGGTGGAGCTACGCTTCGTAGAATTTTGGGTGAGTGGAACTGTCCTTCCTCCTCCTTACTCCTTCATGCTTAATAGATGAAGTATTGAAATGCTATGAACTGCCCCTAAATGTCCCATATGTTAGTTGCTGAATAATAAAGATGCTTTTGCTGAGAATTATTGAAATGTACAACACATTGAACTGCTAATGTGACTTGAGGCCTGAGAATGAATTGATGACATTGCCCCTTATGCTTAATGCTGCTGAAACGACAAAACACTTGAATAATGAGATGCCTTGTGAATGATAGAATAAGAAATGAAGTGGTTGTGCTATCGACCTAATGAACTGGATGAAACACTAGAACCATATACTCTCTCTTTAACTGTTGCAAGAATATGAAATGATGCCTATCCCTTATAAGAAATGAATGAATGTTAAGTTCCTCTTAAGAAAGGAATGATATGAGATACGTTGCTATGAAGCAATGAATGAGAAATGATAAAGCTGGGATCGTTGAGATCACCAAATGAAATGATGGTAATGATGAAATGAATAAGTCATTGAATATGACTAATGATGCACTGTTGCCTTTACTTTCCTTAATATATTTTACCATGCGATTATGTTCACAATCGAGTCAGACACGCATTCGCATGGTCATGGACAACTTGTATACAAGGTTTGAGTAATAATTTCCTCGAACGGTTCCTAGGTCCCTGGGGACCGATTCGGCCTAGGAGAAAATAATGATGAGTGCTATGGGAGCACGGATAAGGCGGGGTGGCATAGAGGCTCGCCACCTACTATGCTGACCGTATTATCTTAAAATGAAATGAAATGAGAAGAGTCCATATGGTTTAACAACACCAGTGACCATGTAGTCAGGATGCATGCTAATGAATGTTTTGTGTAGGCAGAGTAAGTATATCAGATAACCTGTATTTGATGCAGGTACGAGAAGTCGGCTATCGGTAAGAAATCACATAATTGTGATATTGTATAAGTTGGTTTAACTTGCCTGCTTAACATGTTCAATTCATTATGCTAGAAAGATGCCTTGCTATAAATAGTGCTCAAACATAACATCCATGCTAAGTGATGCTTGAAGTGAGAACTGTTAGAACATGTTTAAGATGTTAATGTTAACGATGCCTCAATGATGCCTTTTCATGATAACACCTAGTATGCCTCAATGATGCCTTTGCATGATAACACCAAGAATGATAAATGATATGTCCACATGAATGCTACTAAGAATATGTTTACATGCTTCACTCTGATTATTGCCCATGAACTGTAAACTGATGCTAGACCCCAAATAGAAAGATCACTCTAATAAATGCATGCTTAAATGATCACTTAAAATGTTAGTTTATGCGAGTGGGTTGGATTCTGCTCGCCAGTACATAGATGATGTGCTGACCCACGTTTTGTGGGCAGGTGCTCGTGCTTGGAATGTTCTACACACGAAGATTGGCTTGATTGGTCCTGCGGCATCGAAGATTTGTTGGGCATACAGAAGCTCTCCTTGTAAAAGATGATGTCTTCTGTTTATAAAGGGCATAATGTATGGAACATTGTAATCAGTTGTATCAGTGAGATTGTGAGCCAAGTCAGTATATCGAGTGGTAATCCAATGTATCCAAATATCAAATATAAGCTGTATAGCATTGTTCAGTTGGTTTCCAATTTAAAGTGAGATGTGCTGTAATCATTGTACTTCAATACAAGTCTTGTACTCTTCTTTAATTATCAATAAAGAGAATAAAGTTCTACATATCTCTGTGTGGCTTTGAGTTACTCTTTTTCTCCGCTGCTATAAAGAAGTGATGTACTTCTATTCAATAAGAAAGATTGTCCTCATTAAATTCAATTTATCTGCTTCTGCCGCTGCGATGTGTTCCTATTTGAAGAATAATCGATTATGTACCATCTTTGCCTTGTACAAGTGCAATACCAGACTTGTACGGCATCACGCCCAAGCGAGAACGATCGATTCTAAGAGATAAAATATGAAGAATAAATGACTCTACGAATCGGGGCGTGACAAATTGGTATCAGAGCACGACTTTACGTCCTTGGTCTCTTCTTTGGTTCGTTTCAAATCAAAGTTGCATCGATGATTGACCAAAGTTGCTTCCGTGATCACTCAACGTTGCTTCCGCGATTAAATCAAAGATTGCTTCCGCGATTATGTTGTTGTTGTTCTGTAATCATCCTATATTGTTCGTGTCTGAAAGATTATTGACCCTCTTGGCTGCTCACTGGATGTTCCATACAATAAGTCTATATACATTGTGATGCCCCTGAAAGAATGATTGTTGTTGGTTGGACACAAATAACCCAACAATGACTCGATGCCATAGTATGCTATATTATGAATGCTGTTAGAAATGTGGGAATATAGAAAAGTGACTGGGTATGCTGTAACAAGTTGAGAATTGCATGTGATGGGGAAGGATTTGGGAATGAATAATTGATGGATGAGTTCAGCAGAACTACTGAGTTGACTCATATGTGCTCATTAGTACTTTCGAGACCCTAAGAATGTTGGCTTATGATATTGAGACACCGAGATGTTGGCTAAGTGTTGTGATCATCATAGATCATGAATGTCCGGAATAGATTGAGTTGGTATTGTTTAAGGATGGCTTCGTTTCTGAGTGGTATATTGCCTCTACCACCTCATAACGAGATGTATGTTGACCTTTCCATAGAATAGCAATAGGACTATCTGTGGGTACTGGGTAGTGCCAAGACTTAGCTGGGAGTCATGTATTATTGCTAGATGACTCGAGTGTCCCCTGACGGTGATGTTATATTGAGTAGCGAGATTGGAAGAATTTGTAACCAGTGGCTTGGTTAGAAATTGTTTAGTCGAGTGATGACTCGGACTAGTAAGACAGTTAGAATGCTATGGGTAAATAGACTTGGATAGAGAATATTGTGGCTTAGAACATCTGAATGTTGACTTCGATTGGTTGAATGTAAATCAAATGTGGCTAATACAAAGTTGGTTGCCAAGCTGAAAGTTTGAAAATATTATCGGTGAATCAAAGGAATATTAGAGATTTGTGCCTTGACCCTAAGGTGTAATAGATGTTAACCCATCTAGATCACCAAAGGATAGTCGTTGCCTATGTGCATGTATGCTGAGAAATTGAATTACACTAGAAAAATAACAAGTAGTGACTCTGAATACTGTTGTTGCCTAGAGGATGGTTAAGTGATACATAAATTGTCGGATTGAATGGATGAACTATTTGACCATTGCTGCATGAGACTTAAGAATGCTCGTAAGATAGTTTGATGATTGAGAAACGAATAGGATGGAGAAATTTCAAACGTATTGGATAATGTCGGTATAGGTCATTGTTGGTTGGAATATAGATTGTTGGCTTATGACTTAGTGGTGTGACTTCGTCATACAGACCGAATAGTATGATTCTATAGTCCTGTTGAGACTAACGGAATCGATGACCCTTGAATAGTTAGCCTTGGCTTATGGGTTTGTGTGAGTATAAAGGAATTGGAATAGAAATTGAATCGTTGGGAATTTACTTGATGGATTATTGGAACGATGAGAATCGTATGTCGGATTGGGAATTGACCGTAATGTTGATAGATCGATCTTAGTCGATCGTTGGGTAAGTCTAGAGTGAGCCTCTGTGGGAATTAGTTCCTTGAGGAAGACACTAGATAGATAGACTTGACCCTAGAAACTGTGGGCTGCATGACCAATTGTTGGCATAACCAACAATGGCGATTAGTTATTCAGACTGAGTTAAAACCCATAGGTTTGGGTAGAGTTCCTTAGAACTGTTGGTTGCTTGTTGGCCTTAAGAATAAGAAACTAGTATAACCCTAGTAGCCGTCAACTATAGGGAAGTCACCTGAACGATTAAGTTTAGCTATCAGTGTAGCTAACCTTAGAGACTGGCTGAATAATAGGTGACTATTGGAGACCCATAGGATGACCTTGTGGTATTGAATGAGAGACAATGATAATGAGTATTGACCTAAGGGAATGTATGCTTCAACTTGAGCCTTAAGAGATATTTGACCATTGAGGATTATATGTCGGCCATAAGTGGGAATTGCAATCGTAAGGTAAGGCTTGAGTGTACCTATAGTCGGGTAGCTAAGTTAACCTTGACTGTTGCACAGAATTATACCCTGATTCGGGTAATCGATAGTGGGTGACTTCGGATTGTGTCTTATAGAAAAGATGAGTTGCCTCGGTGAAAAATATTATTGGATTTGGGAAGGAATATGATTGCATGTTGTGAACTCTTGATATAGTTGGCTCTAAGTTAGACCCTTGATCGAATGTTAGAAATGTTATGCTTGGGTATAGAGTTTAACCAAGTTGTCCCTGATATTAAGTATTGTAGCCTGGAAGATAGTGATTGTGGCAAAATGAATAAAGCAATAAGTCAAATGAAAGGATGCTAAGTCGGATTTAGAAAAGAGAATTATATTGTGGCTGATCGAATCGCACTAACATGAAAGTTGGCTGAAGTACATATATTTTGGGGACGCCTAAAATATGTGTATGGATCCAGCCGAAGTGATTGGTTGCGACTGAGATAACATTATGGGAAGAATTTATCGTACTAGTACGGAATTTGGCTGAAATGCATATGTTTTGGGGACGCCTAAAATATGTGTATGGATCCAAATGAAGTGATGTATTGCGACCAAGATAGAATGTAAGAGAAATGTTGGCGAATCAAAGAGAAGTTACAAGTAATTGAAAAAGAGATAGACAGATCGAATCGTTGATGGATTTAAATAGTACAGTTGGATAGCTATTTTGAGATGACCGAGTGTGCTGAAATGAATATTGAATTGAAGCTGAATGAATGACTCGTTGTGACTAAGTGAATCTAGTAGAAGAGTTGTTTCCTTAAGTTTCGAGGACGAAACTTTTTCTGAGTGGTATATTATGTAATGCCCCGCTCCGTACGAGGCATTTGGTTGGCTTATTGGATGGGATCAGAATATTGGACCGTGACTTATGTTGGGAATGAGAAGAATTGAGACGGATGCAGTCTCTCTTAGCTGGCTAGACGGAATGGATATTGGAACGTAGCTCGCTGGTGGAGCTACGCTTCGTAGAATTTTGGGTGAGTGGAACTGTCCTTCCTCCTCCTTACTCCTTCATGCTTAATAGATGAAGTATTGAAATGCTATGAACTGCCCCTAAATGTCCCATATGTTAGTTGCTGAATAATAAAGATGCTTTTGCTGAGAATTATTGAAATGTACAACACATTGAACTGCTAATGTGACTTGAGGCCTGAGAATGAATTGATGACATTGCCCCTTATGCTTAATGCTGCTGAAACGACAAAACACTTGAATAATGAGATGCCTTGTGAATGATAGAATAAGAAATGAAGTGGCTGTGCTATCGACCTAATGAACTGGATGAAACACTAGAACCATATACTCTCTCTTTAACTGTTGTAAGAATATGAAATGATGCCTGTCCCTTATAAGAAATGAATGAATGTTAAGTTCCTCTTAAGAAAGGAATGATATGAGATACGTTGCTATGAAGCAATGAATGAGAAATGATAAAGCTGGGATCGTTGAGATCACCAAATGAAATGATGGTAATGATGAAATGAATAAGTCATTGAATATGACTAATGATGCACTGTTGCCTTTACTTTCCTTAATATATTTTACCATGCGATTATGTTCACAATCGAGTCGGACACGCATTCGTATGGTCATGGACAACTTGTATACAAGGTTTGAGTAATAATTTCCTCGAACGGTTCCTAGGGCCCTGGGGACCGATTCGACCTAGGAGGAAATAATGATGAGTGCTATGGGAGCACGGATAAGGCGGGGTGGCATAGAGGCTCGCCACCTACTATGCTGACCGTATTATCTTAAAATGAAATGAAATGAGAAGAGTCCATATGGTTTAACAACACCAGTGACCATGTAGTCAGGATGCATGCTAATGAATGTTTTGTACAGGCAGAGTAAGTATATCAGATAACCTGTATTTGATGCTGGTACGAGAAGTCGGCTATCAGTAAGAAATCACATAATTGTGATATTGTATAAGTTGGTTTAACTTGCCTGCTTAACATGTTCAATTCATTATGCTAGAAAGATGCCTTGCTATAAATAGTGCTCAAACATAACATCCATGCTAAGTGATGCTTGAAGTGAGAACTGTTAGAACATGTTTAAGATGTTAATGTTAACGATGCCTCAATGATGCCTTTTCATGATAACACCTAGTATGCCTCAATGATGCCTTTGTATGATAACACCAAGAATGATAAATGATATGTCCACATGAATGCTACTAAGAATATGTTTACATGCTTCACTCTGATTATTGCCCATGAACTGTAAACTGATGCTAGGCCCCAAATAGAAAGATCACTCTAATAAATGCATGCTTAAATGATCACTTAAAATGTTGGTTTATGCGAGTGGGTTGGATTCTGCTCGCCAGTACATAGATGATGTGCTGACCCACATTTTGTGGGCAGGTGCTCGTGCTTGGAATATTCTACACACGAAGATTGGCTTGATTGGTCCTGCGGCATCGAAGATTTGTTGGGCATACAGAAGCTCTCCTTGTAAAAGATGATGTCTTCTGTTTATAAAGGGCATAATGTATGGAACATTGTAATCAGTTGTATCAGTGAGATTGTGAGCCAAGTCAGTATATCGAGTGGTAATCCAATGTATCCAAATATCAAATGTAAGCTGTATAGCATTGTTCAGTTGGTTTCCAATTTAAAGTAAGATGTGCTGTAATCATTGTACTTCAATACAAGTCTTGTACTCTTCTTCAATTATCAATAAAGAGAATAAAGTTCTACATATCTCTGTGTGGCTTTGAGTTACTCTTTTTCTCCGCTGCTATAAAGAAGTGATGTACTTCTATTCAATAAGAAAGATTGTCCTCATTAAATTCAATTTATCTGCTTCTGCCGCTGCGATGTGTTCCTATTTGAAGAATAATCGATTATGTACCATCTTTGTCTTGTACAAGTGCAATACCAGACTTGTACGGCATCACGCCCAAGCGAGGACGATCGATTCTAAGAGATAAAATATGAAGAATAAATGACTCTACGAATCGGGGCGTGACAGAAAGTATGTCGGGTTTGATCCCCAGGTTTGCGGGTGTGTACATCGACATACACTGGGCCTTCCCTTGTGCACATCAGATTAATGAATATCGCCGTGAATCCATTCCTATTCCAGTAGAAGCAGTCGATCAACGTTGGAGGCAGTTGTCTATGATTCCTGTGGTAAAGACGGACGATGATTTCTTCTCTTTGACACAAGTGAAACTTCTCCACGCAAGGTGATTAGCCTCAGTAGCAGCGGAGCGGCAGTCCATTGAGCTTAAAATCTAAGAAATTGTATGTCCGGTCACTACTAGAATGCATGAGCCGACCGTTGTTTTCAATCCTAAAGGCAGGCCTCAAACAAGATTGACTAGTTCACAGAAGAGAAGGCTGGAGTCAACTAGGAGAGATCCATCATACTTTGAGCATGTTGAACGAAGCTTACAGCAAGCTCCGCCCGCACGGAAGGCCAAGCTTGTCATTCGCCGAAAAATAGAGAAAATGGACCTCTCAAGAGAAGATACCGTTGCAAGCCAAACACTGAGTTTGTATATTGATAAATTCTAACCTGAGCTTCGCCGATACATTTGGTCTATTGTCGATGTCCCCGGTGATGGCCATTGTGGATTCCATGTGCTTGCAAGACATCTTGGTTATGATGTCAAAGACGGATGGAGACAGGTGAGGCAGGAGCTATACGAGGAGTTAGAGACTCGCCTTCCATTCTACTCCCACCTCCTAGGCAAAGAAACAGTTGAAAGTTTGTGTTAAGTATCCCTTGCACCGACAGTGTTACCGTTTCAGACCACTACATGTCAGTCCCGTCTGCCGGCTATTTATTTGCCAATAGGTATATGATACCTCTCGTATTTTTCTCGATGGGTATTAGAGAAACATTCTTTCCGATGTGCGCTCCTCCGCCGGACCACGGACATTCTATCCTATGTACTATAGGTCAAAGGTGATCACTTCGTCATACTAAAGATGATCGGTCATTCTCTGATTCCTCTACCTTCAACAGTTTGGTACAAAAGAGCACCGGTCGAAGCCAGAGCTTGGACCACACCTTTCGCTGATCAAATCGACCATTGTAAGAAGTTGTTAAAGTTTGAGGAGCCAAGAGACTTACCTGCTGACCACTGTGACGTCGAAATCGACTGAGTATCAATGTGTTATATGGAGGACCACTTTTGTATACATTTTGGCATTTTGGTTATAGAGGACCACTTTTGTATACATTAAACTATGAAATATGAAGTCCAATATATGTTTCTTACTTTTATCCATATGTTATATGTGTTTTATGTGCTTATCTGGGTGTTATACATGTGTGTTTTGTGTGTTTGGCTGAGTATTATACATGTTTTATATGTGTGCTAAAAACCATCAGAGGACTGCCACAACCAGGGCAGTCCTTCACATGTGTTGGACTGCCCTGGATGTGGTAGTCCTAGCTGAAATGTTCTCCACACCCAGGGCAGTCCTTCACATGTGTTGGACTGCCCTGGGTGTGGCAGTCCTAGCTGAAATATTCTGTGAAGGACTGCCCTGGGTGTGGCAGTCCTAGATGAAATATTCTATGACTAGATCACAGAACATTTCGGCTAGGACTGCCACATCCAGGGCAGTCCAACACATGTAAAGGTCTGCCCTGGTTGTGGCAGTCCTAGATGAAATGTTCTGTAACTAGATCACAGAACATTTCAGCTAGGACTGCCACACCCAGGGCAGTCTAACACATGTGAAGGACTGCCCTGGTTGTGGCAGTCCTAGATATAATGTTCTGTGATCAAGTCACAGAACAATTCATCTAGGACTGCCACACCCAGGGCAGTCCTTCACATGTGTTGGACTGCCCTGGGTGTGGCAGTCCTAGCTAAAATATTCTGTGATCTAGATCACAGAACATTATATCTAGGACTGCCACACCCAGGGCAGTCCAACACATGTGAAGGACTGCCCTGGGTGTGGCAGTCCTAGATGAATAGCCCTGTACAGAATATTTTAACACAAGTATCCAACACATATCCAACACATATCCAACACAAGTATTTGTTTTACACAAGTATCCAACACATATCCAACACAAGTGTTTGCCATTAAAATCGTTTGATTGCAAATCTTAATACAAACAGAACAATGTTACAATATAGGACTTAGATGTAGTCCTAGGAGTACACTTTTGTTTAATCTGGGTCCTAAGTGCCAATGGAGCGAGTGGTAATGCGTTGACTCCGTTGACGGGCTGACGACGGTTATCGGTTCTCTGAAGGTGTAGATTGCTCTGGGTGCTAGAGCTGGCTGAGAGGAGGAAGACGTTGAGTGTCTGTATCTGCCTCTCTGATGATCTCTGTCTGGATTGTTCGTATGTATGTCTCTGTGTGTGTATATGTGTAAGGAGGGGATGATTCTTCTATTTATAGCTGGGCAGGTTGGCTGCTCTTACGCGCATATGTAGGATGCGCCGGTGCGTGGGGACGCCACGTGGAGATTGCTGAGGGAGGCGCATGGATGATGCGCCCTACTCGCAGAGTTGAATTCTTCATACTGCTGTTGTGAGTCGGCACGTAGCAGAGGAGAAGATCTTTCTGTTGCTGAGATCTTGGATGAGTTGAGTCAAAGGACACGTGTCGTCGACCCATGGCTCGAAGATCTCTGATTTGGTGGGGGGATGATTTGGTGGGATGCGCCTTGGATTGGGCGCATGATGAGATTTTGGCTCATGACCTTTAGGAGTCACGAGCCGTTCTGGGCGCATGGCTTTTGAGGCACATGCGAGCGACTTTCCTTCTGTCTGTCGGGATCAGAGATCAGTCTGGGGCGCATGGCTTTTGAGGCGCATGCAAAGCTTCAACTGGAGACTCTTCTTCTGTCTTTAGGGATCAGTGAAGGGTTCTGAGGCGCATGACTTTTGAGGCGCATGCGGGTTTGGGCGCATGGCCGTGGAGGCGCACGCGGGTGGTCGAGTGGCCACGTGGCAGTAGCCGTCGAGATAGAGTCATGATGATGCTGACGTTGTGGACGCTTCGTTTTCTGCAAAAGCTGTCAGCCGTTCAGACTTGGGAAGGCGTGCTGCCAACTCTGTCAGTTCAGCATTTAATGTTGGAGACATTCGATGGACAGCTGAGTGGGCGCGTCGGTTGATGTTCCACTAGGCGTATGGGGACGTATGGGGGCGCATCCCCTTTGATGCGCTCGGTACAGGGCGCATCTGTCTGAGAGGTGTGATGCGCTGACCAGCCGGCGCATCCGACACGTCTTTGATGATGCGGCTGTTTTGCTTCTCGAGTGCTTTTAATAGCCGCTTGGCTGAAGTCGAGGCGTCTGGTTCATCCATTTAATGTGAGTTCATTGTACGGAATTCAGAGAGCCATCCACTTGGCGTATGGGTTTGATCTGCCCGGCCTATAAATAGTGGCATGGAGAGAAGGTTGGCCTCTCATTCCCTCATGTCTTTCCAATATGAACTCAGGTTCTCGGGTGCATTCTGTTGACGAAGTGCTCCCGAGGGTGAAGATGAGACGCCATGTTGTCATTGATGCTCTTGAAGGTGACTGTTACATCCAAAAGACGGAGTCGAAGGCTTCTGAGGCAGGCGGAAGGTGCCTGTTGCATCCAAAGATGGGGATGCGCGGGCCTTGTCTCCGTTGTTCCGGAAGAGCCGTAGATCGGAATGGCGGTGCTAGGCTCTCTCTTCCTTCAAAGTGGGTGTCGCCCACTCTGATTGTGTTGAAAGCTGTATTTCACCGTGATTTCGATCACGGTCTTCCTTGGCCTTTGGAGGCTCTTTCGAAGCCTCCCCTGGCCACAGATTTGCGGTGCTCTTCTCTTCCTTCGTTCCAGCCAGAGGGTTAAATGCTTTGTGTATCGAAGCATTTATCAGGTGAGCCTGGCCGGAAGAGCGGCACACTCCTGCTCGGCCAGGTGAGCCTGGTTGGAAGAGTAGCACATAACTGGGCTGCTGAAGGGATGCACATAACTGAGCTGGATGCACATAACTGAGCTGCTGAAGAGATGGCGGGATGCGCCTGGATGGAGGCGCATAATATCTGCTGCGCCTCACTGGTGGCGCATGGTGACTGCTGCGCCTATCTGGAGACGCATGGTGGCCGCTGCGCCTATCTGAAGGCGCATGGTGGCCGCTGGCTGTAGACTTAGGATCTTTCCTTTGTAGAAATTCTCCTTTGTACAACCTTTTCTAGACATGTAATAGACTTTTATATATAATAAAAAGTCCTTCTTCAAATGTCTATACTTATTGACTTTGCTGTGAAGTGTTCTGTGCGAGTTCTGGCGCATGTAGTGTCTGGTGCATGGTCTTTCTGGTTGTGAAATTCCATGCTTCTACAAGACCCCCTTCAAAGTTTTCAAAACTTTTGAATAAGTTTTAGAATACTTTGAATAAGAAGCATGGCGATCAGGGCGCATGACTGTTGGGGGTAGAAGAGGTGGCCGTTGACGTCGGTGGTTCCTCCGGGCTTGAGAAGGACGAGGGTATGGAACCCTCTGTTGCCCCTCCTACTTGGGGTACTATTTCGATGCCTGTGCGGGCTTCCTCTGTTCCTTCGGCTCCTCGGGCTAGCAGTCCAGCCCCCGTTGATGAAGAGCCCATTGATACTGAGGTTCAAGCCTCGCAGGTTGAGGTTGGCGGATCTTCTTTCGGTCCGCAAACTGCAGTAGCTCCTCCAACTCCTGCTATGACGCCGCAGGTCCTGGCGGATGCAGACGAGTATGTGAAATTCCTCATCGAGGGGGTATACAAAATGCTGCAGAAGGGTGTATCTGCTGTGATGGATGCCAATGGAAGCTTTGCAACGGTAAGAACTTTGGCAATGCCCTGTATCGAGCTGATTCGCGTTCACCAAGGCCACGACCATATGGCCAAAATTCTGGAGGCTTCTGTGATCGAGCTGGACGAGCGACTTGCGAAACTTCAGCGCATCCAGCGAAACGACCTCTCCGTCCTGATAGATGCGGAGAAGGGGAAGCTGATTGCCGAGATCGAGTCTTCATACCAGGCCACTGTGGGCCTTTAGAAGCGCAAGGTGGCTGAGACTGAGGCTGCGGTAGAGCAGTTGTCTCAGTCCATGAAGACGACGGTGGAAACTCGAGCTGCATTGGATGCTAATATTGCGGAGATCGACACCCAGATGCGCCGCCTTGAGGACCAACGGGGCCGACTTCAGTTAGACGCCGAGCGTGTCCGGGCTGAACACGCAGCATTCCAGAAGGAAGAAGCGACTTTTACTCAGCGGACTCTTGCCTTGGCGCAGCAGCGACAACAGCTTGATGCGAAGCATGAGAGCGATACTTTCGCTGGGGCTGTTGAATTGATGCGTCAAGAAGCTGAGCGACGAGTCCTGGCGACTGTGGAGGCCCGTACAGCCGACCTAAGGCTTCGAGTCAGGGAGCTCTCAGCCCACCCTGGGGAGGTTCAGGGATTGTAGCTTTTTCTCTTTTTTATGCTCTTTTGCAACCCTTTGCTAAGGGATAATGTAGCCTTTTGTACTCTCTATTTCAGAAAATAAAGAAGTACGCAACCTTTTGTGATGTGTTCATTTTTGTTATTATGAACTTGATGATTTGTGTGGACCTATTATCTTTTGCGCACCTTGGTTTTTAGGCACAGATAATAAGTTTGAAGGAACCAATATTGCTCAGAGGTGATGTGGACATGGCAATCATTGGGTCCAAATGATAGAATCATCCTACTCAGAGGTGTGATGGACATGGTAGGAATGACCCTGGGGGATACGCTGAACAACTCAGAGGTGATGTGGACGTGGAAGTTCGGCGATCAATGTACGACAACGCAGGGGTTGTTTGTACGAGATGTTTACTCAGAGGTAATGTGGACGTGGTAAACATGAAGGGTAGCATCGGCTTACATAGTGTAAGATTCTGCTTTGTAGGGTGTAGAGGAACAACTCAGAGGTAATGTGGACGTAGTTGTCTTTCTAATGAAGGAAGCCACGGAACAGCTGGGTTCCCGAAGCGGATGAGTTTGTGGAAGGAGATTGTTTGTGAATCCCGATGATTGGGCCCACAGATCCCCTTGGGGAAGTACATGTCTGAAGGATGTCAAGAATAGTACTTCTTTAGGAACTTGCCGTTGATGGGCATCATAAACAAGTCTCCATTGGGTTTGGCGAGGCGGTAAGCACCGTTTGAGTATACCGTCTCTATGATGAAAGGTCCTTCCCACTTGGGCTCGAACTTTCCTGGTGTCTTGTGAGTTAACACCATCGGCCTCCTGCCTGCCAGAACCAGGTCACCAACTTGGAAAGTCCTCTGTTTGACCTTCTTGTTGAAAGCCTGTGATATACGGGCTTGGTAGAGTTCGATGCGTTGTTGAGCTAGGAGACGCTTCTCATCGAGTGCCTCCAGTTCCCGCAGACGACGACGTTGATTGTCCTCTTCTGTGAGTTTGTTTGTTATTGCCACGCGGAGTGAGGGTATCTGGATCTCGAGAGGCAGTACCGCTTCGCTCCCGTAGACCAGAGAGAACGGTGTGTTGCCTGTCGGGGTCCGTACCGTTGTGCGGTAGGCCCAAAGGCATTCGCCAAGCTTTTCATCCCAGTCGCGTTTATTGGATGACACGACCTTTTTGAGTAGCCTGACGATGGTTTTGTTGAACGCCTCTGCTAACCCATTTGCTGCCGGATTATAGGCGGTGGATGCCACATTTTGAATGCGGTTCTTGTCACAGAACCTGCTAAAAATATGGCTGATAAACTGAGGACCGTTGTCATGAATGATCCGCCGGGGTACTCCGAAACGGTAAATGACATGGTGTTTGATAAAGCTGACCACCCTGGAGCTCTTTACTTCCGCCAGTGGGACTGCTTCTGCCCATTTGGAGAAGTAATCGGTGATGGCCAGGATGAAGCGGTGTCCTCTTGATGAAGGAGGGGTGATAGGTCCCACAATATCCATGCCCCAGGCTTCGAAGGGCCAGGAGGCGACTGTAGGATGCAGTGGTTCAGACGGTGTATGTATGAAGTCAGCATGGAGTTGGCATGCGTGACACTTCTTAGCATATTCAACAGCGTCGGTGGCCATGGTTGGCCAGTAGTAGCCCATACGTCGCAGTCGATCCTGCAACTTAGGACCGGGTTGATGAGCTCCGTAAGTTCCGTCATGAGCTTCTCGGAGGGCTTCGGCTGCTTCCTCGTTGGACAGGCATCGAAGGAGGAGCCCATCGAAGGAACGTCGGTACAGCATTTTAGTAACTGTGTCGTAGTAGAATCGAAGAGAGCGTCTCCTGACTGAGACGGCTTCCTTCGGGTCATCTGGAAGAATTCTGTAGACAGCAAAGTCGATGAACGGGAACCTCCGGTCTCGGACATTAACACCAGTGTTCGTCGGCATGGCGTAGGCCACTTGCAAGCACAGGTTGTTTCTGGGACAAATCAAGTCTCGGCCTGTTACCGTGACATAGTATTGAGTCCCAAAGGGCGCTGCCAATGAGGCTGCGAGGCCAGCCAGAGCGTCAGCCTCCAAGTTTTGTAGACGAGGCACGTGTTCGATGAAGAACCCGGTGAAGGTTGAAATGATGTTCAATGCAACTTCATGGTAAGGGATCAGATCTTCATGGCGAACCTCGTACTGCCCTCGAATCTGGTTCACGACGAGTTTTGAGTCACCGTAGGCTTCCAGATGGTCCACCCCCAGCTGTTGTGCGAGTTGGAGTCCCATGACGAGTGCGTTGTACTCGGCAACATTGTTGGAGCATGCTTCGAAAGGGAGTAAGCACGCTGGATGACCAGCTGATCGGGGGAGACTAAGACTACCCCCACTCCTGCGATGATTTGGCCTTTGGGGCCTGTTCTCGAAGCGCCATCGAAAAACATCCGCCAAACGGAGCTTCCTTCGGTGACGTTGGATTCTTGGACCTCATCCGGGATGTCTTCATAGAGTTTTGAGGATTCTGGGATGGGGTGTGCAGCTAAAAAGTCAGCCAGAGCTTGACCTTTAACAGCTTTTTGTGGGACAAACACCATATTATATGGTGTTAGCAAAATTGCCCATGTGGCTAGCCGGGAGTTTAATGATCCTGACTTCGCCATGAGGACTCTGAGTGGATTGACTCGGGAAATGACATGAATTGTCTGGCCCGAGACATAATGACGAGTCTTCTGGATGGCAAACACCAAAGCCAAGCACTCCTTTTCAACGGGGTTGTACCGGTGTTCGGCTCCGTTGAGCGTTCGACTGAGGTAGTAGATTGCTTGCTCATAGCCTGTATCGCTGTTTTGAGCCAGCAGAGCGCCAAGGGAATGATCCATGGCACGGACGTAGAGAAGAAATGGTTTGCCCGCGACAGGTGCCACCAGGACTGGTGGGCTCGTCAAGTAGGCTTTGATGTCGTCGAAAGCCTTCTGGCACTCCTCTGTCCAGACATAAGAGACTCCCTTCTTCATGAGCTGAGTAAAGGGTTGACATTTACCGGAAAGGTTTGCTATGAACCTCCGGATGTATGCCAGACGTCCCTGCAAGCCTCGAAGTTCTCGAAGATTCTTCGGAGGGTCCATGTTGAGGATGGCTTTGGTCTTCTCGGGATCAACATGAATGCCTTTCGCCGTGATGACAAAGCCCAAGAATTTGCCGCTAGAAACCCCCAGGAAGGATTTAGCGGGTTTCATTTTGAGTTGATGTACCCGCATGAGATCGAAGACTGTCTTCAAATCCTGTAGGTGATCTCCTTTGAGGCGGCTCTTGACTGCGATGTCGTCAACATAGCATTCGACTATTTTGCGAATTGATCTTGTCACCCTGCTTCAGTATTTCGAAGAGTTGCAGGGTGTCTTCATCATTGAATGAATACACCTCCTTAGGTCTCGGTGCCAGTGGAGGCTTCTGAGTAGGCGCAGATGCGCCCTTCGAGGCATTAACAGTCAATGCCTGTTTCCCCTTTGCTTCTCGCCCGGAG
This sequence comes from Iris pallida, assembly GCA_029216955.1. Taxonomy (NCBI): domain Eukaryota; kingdom Viridiplantae; phylum Streptophyta; class Magnoliopsida; order Asparagales; family Iridaceae; genus Iris; species Iris pallida. The sequence continues at coordinate 15,911,795 of JANAVB010002199.1, forward strand.
TTGTTGGCTGCTGACCTTTTTCCCTTATCATCAAAGGCGGGGAAGCTGACACCCAGAAGACGTGCATTGGCCGCCTTCTTTTCTGCGGCTTCAGCTTCGATGATCAGGGAGCTCCAGTCGGGAGGGGGAGTAGAGTTGAGCCAGAGCTTCACTGCGGGCAGCATGTTCATGCTGCAAGAGGAGAGGAGCGCATGTTCTGGCATGCCTGGAGGTAGCCTGAAGCAGGCTTGTCGGAAGCGTTCGATGAACACCCGAACCGTTTCTTTCTCCTTCTGGCGTATCTCTATGAGAGATGCCATCGTCATGTCCTTCCCGCCGTCGTAGAAGCGATCGAAGAAGAGGCGCGTCAAGTCGTCGAAGGACGATATAGAATTGTCGGGGAGGCTGCAGTACCAGTCATACGCCACCCCTTTTAGGGCCCCAACAAAGATGCTGGTGAGGAGCGCATCCTCCTTTGGAAGATGCCCCGTTTGTGACTGGAAATATGTCAGGTATCGACGCGGAGAGTCCTTCCCATCATATGGTGTGAGTGTTTGTGGTTTATATTTTGGAGGATAAACCACCTTGTTCCACTCGAGGGGATAAGACTGGGGAATGACCATCTTCTGGCGCTCCTCTTGTCTGTTTTTGGACTCGAAGCGCTCCCGCAGGTCCTTGATCATTTCGACCATATCCTCCGTGGAGCTAGGAGTCGGGGAAGGTAGCACTATCTGGAGCGGAGCGTTTGAGGGTTCCGATATCCGAGGTGCTTCTGTGTCGGAGGGTGCCCGTTGAAGGGGTACACTCGACTCCCCATTAACTCCTGGGTCGGGACCGGTTGAAGGTATTCTGGTCAAGGCCGACCGAATATCAAACACTGCTTGAGTCAGTGCTTATATAGAGGCAGAGAGGGTTTTGAGTCCTCCCTCTAATGAGTCTATGCGCTGAACAATGTCCTGCGGTGGCACATCAGACTCGGCATCATCCCCAGCCATGTATACTGTCCTGACACGGCCAGAAGTGGATGGATTGGTTGAGGCTTCGCTCTCGGCCTCACTTTCATGTGGGGGAGTCACCTCTCCTGGTGTTTCAGCTTGGCCACCCCCAGTCACATTCTGGAGGTCATTTTCGACGGGCGCATCTGCCAGGGCCTGATTGTCCTCGACTGCGTCTTGAAGGGCCTCTTCGTCTCTACCCCCAGCTGTGTCCTGAGGGACATCCTCGTTTCGAGGTGCTTCTGGGAGGCTGACTTCGCCTCGAGGATGAAGATACGTCGCAGCTGTGCTTTGGACATCTTCATCTTCGGAAGGAAGCTCAACAAGGGTCTGACTACCCCCAGCTTCCTCCAAGAACTTCTTCTTTGACCGAGTGCCTTCGAACACCCCGGAGGTCGAGACTGCTGCCTTGGTTCTCCTTGATTGGCTTTTGGACGAGGAATTGCCGGTCGCCTTCCGGAGAGATGAGGAGTTGGAGACCACATTGCATGAAGCAACTCTTGGCTCCTCTTCTGTTGACACCTTCTTCCCAAGGCGATGTCGGAGGGGTGTCGATGACTGCAGTCGCTGGAAGACTGATTGCCTTGGTGGTACTGTCGTCTTGCCACAGCAGTTGATAGTGACCACCGCACAAGTATGTCCCGTGAGAGGCTCATCGTGCTTGTTGGTCGACTCTCCTGACCGGCGCTTGTGAGTGATCACATTACGCAGGTCGTTGGAGGAGAGTGCTACCTTCACACCCCCTTCAGGCGCATGGCAAGGCCAAACGCCGGGGCGGACAGTGAGTACTGCGCCCCCTGATCTAATACCAAGCAGGCATCATGATCAGTAGTGGGGGAACAACAACATTTGAAGTGACTTGAACGGACCTCAAACGCACAACCAGAGGAGGCGCGGGAGTTCAAGACCACTGAATCTGCCGCACTCGACTTGGTTATGCACGCAGTGGATGCGCCCAAGTGAGATGAGGACTTTGAAGATCGACTCGTCTTTGGTGCCGAAGCACCTGAGTCGACCTTGTACAGCTTGCCATCGGCAGCGCACGTGATTGTGAGCACGTACCTCTGGCCTGCTGCTGGCATAGCACGCTTGTGGCGCATGGCCCGTGCCGCCTTAGATTTCTTTGTACTAGCCCGCTGGGGCGCATAGTACTCAGCATCCAAATTCTTCTCGCCATTACAGCGAGTGAGTCTGTCAAAGACAGAGATTTTTTGTGGCGCATCAGAGGTGATGCGCGGGGCTTTGGCTGCGTCCCTGCTCCGTCGACGCATCTTCCTCACCTGAGAGAAAGATGGCTGGGGAACGTGGTCAGTCGCACGTTTTCCCGAGAGATACGCTGCATCAGCGGACGCACCTTGGTTGCTGAAAACGTCAGCAGGAAGGGAGGGCTGGATTGGCGCATCCCCTTCAGTGGTGGTGCCCGAGGCGTCGACTTTGCGCACCCAGACACGGCGGGTCTTCTTCGGCTTCGGCAGCTGCTTCAAAGGACTCGCACTTCCTTCAGAAATGAACTCCTCGTACGCCTATTGATTGAGGCGCACGACCAGCATCTTGTGGGAGGAGCCCACCTTCACGTCGTCGGCCTGTGACACAACTTTCTCGGAAGAGAAGAAAGAAGTCCCCAGCAGAGTCGCCAGCTTGTTTGCCATTAAAATCGTTCGATTGCAAATCTTAATACAAACAGAACAGTGTTACAATATAGGACTTAGATGTAGTCCTAGGAGTACACTTTTGTTTAATCTGGGTCCTAAGTGCCAATGGAGCGAGTGGTAATGCGTTGACTCCGTTGACGGGCTGACGACGGTTATCGATTCTCTGAAGGTGTAGATTGCTCTGGGTGCTGGAGCTGGCTGAGAGGAGGAAGACGTTGAGTGTCTGTATCTGCCTCTCTGATGATCTCTGTCTGGATTGTTCGTATGTATGTCTCTGTGTGTGTATATGTGTAAGGAGGGGATGATTCCTCCATTTATAGCTGGGCAGGTTGGCTGCTCATGCGCGCATATGTAAGATGTACCGGTGCGTGGGGACGCCACGTGGAGATTGCTGAGGGAGGCGCATGGATGATGCGCCCTACTCGCGGAGTTGAATTCTTCATACTGCTGTTGTGAGTCGACACGTAGCAGAGGAGAAGATCTTTCTGTTGCTGAGATCTTGGATGAGTTGAGTCAAAGGACACGTGTCGTCGACCCATGGCTCGAAGATCTCTGATTTGGTGGGAGGATGATTTGGTGGGATCGCCTTGGATTGGGCGCATGATGAGATTTTGGCTCATGACCTTTAGGAGTCACGAGCCGTTCTGGGCACATGGCTTTTGAGGCGCATGCGAGCGACTTTCCTTCTGTCTTTCGGGATCAGAGATCAGTCTGGGGCGCATGGCTTTTGAGGCGTATGCAAAGCTTCAACTGGAGACTCTTCTTCTGTCTTTAGGGATCAGTAAAGGATTCTGAGGCGCATGGCTTTTGAGGCACATACGGGTTTGGGCGCATGGCCGTGGAGGCGCACGCGGGTGGTCGAGTGCCACGTGGCAGTAGCCGTCGGGATAGAGTCATAATGATGCTGACGTTGTGGACGCTTCGTTTTCTACAAAAGCTGTCAGCCGTTCAGACTTGGGAAGGCATGCTGCCAACTCTGTCAGTTCAGCATTTAATGTTGGTGACATTCGATGGACAACTGAGTGGGCGCATCGGTTGACGTTCTACTAGGCGTATGGGGACGTATGGGGGCGCATCCCCTTTGATGCGCTCGGTACAGAGCGCATCTGTTTGAGAGGTGTGATGCGCTGACCAGCCGGCGCATCCGACATGTCATTGATGATGCGGCTGTTTCGCTTCTCGAGTGCTTTTAATAGCCGCTTGGCTGAAGTCGAGGCGTCTGGTTCATCCATTTAATGTGAGTTCATTGCACGGAATTCGGAGAGCCATCCACTTGGCGCATGGGTTTGATCTGCCCGGCCTATAAATAGTGGCATGGAGAGAAGGTTGGCCTCTCATTCCCTCACGTCTTTCCAATATGAACTCAGGTTCTCGGGTGCATTCTGTTGATGAAGTGCTCCCGAGGGTGAAGATGAGATGCCATGTTGTCATTGATGCTCTTGAAGGTGACTGTTACATCCAAAAGACGGAGTCGAGGGCTTCTGAGGCAGGCGGAAGGTGCCTGTTGCATCCAAAGATGGGGATGCTCGGGCCTTGTCTCCGTTGTTCCGGAAGAGCCGTAGATCGGAATGGCGGTGCTAGGCTCTCTCTTCCTTCAAAGTGGGTGTCGCCCACTCTGATTGTGTTGAAAGCTGCCTTTCGCCGTGATTTCGATCACGGTCTTCCTTGGCCTTTGGAGGCTCTTTCGAAGCCTCCCCTGGCCACAGATTTGCGGTGCTCTTCTCTTCCTTGGTTCCAGCCAGAGGGTTAAATGCTTTGTATATTGAAGCATTTATCAGGTGAGCCTGGTTGGAAGAGCGGCACACTCCTGCTCGGCCAGGTGAGCCTGGTTGGAAGAGTGGCACATAACTGGGCTGCTGAAGGGATGCACATAACTGAGCTGGATGCACATAACTGTGCTGCTGAAGAGATGGCAGGATGCGCCTGGATGGAGGCGCATAGTATCTGCTGCGCCTCACTGGTGGCGCATGGTGACTGCTGCGCCTATCTGGAGACGCATGGTGGCCGCTGCGCCTATCTGAAGGCACATGGTGGCCGCTGGCTGTAGACTTAGGATCTTTCCTTTGTAGTCCTTTGTACAACCTTTTCTAGACATGTAATAGACTTTTATATATAATGAAAAGTCCTTCTTCAAATGTCTATACTTATTGACTTTGCTGTGAAGTATTCTGTGCGAGTTCTGGCGCATGTAGTGTCTGGCGCATGGTCTTTCTGGTTGTGAAATTCTATGCTTCTACAACAAGTATTTGTTTTACACAAGTATCCAACACATATCCAACAGAAGTATTTCAACACAAGTATCCAACACATAACCAACACAAGTATTTCAACACAAGTATCCAACAACATGTTCGACACCCAAAAATATCAACATCCAAAATAGCCAACTTCAGACAATCAAACAATAACAAGTTTGCAAAATATTCAACATCATACAATCAGACATCAGACAATCATACTACATATCATGGCGGGCCTTCGAACGAGACTCCGCATTACGCATGAATGGGAACTCAACCTCGTCGTCGATGCGCTCAAGCTCGTTGGCGACCAAGACACTAGTGTCGACCAAGACACTAGTGTCACTTTGGCAAGCGCTCCGAAGTGTCTTGGCCAGTTCCTTCGTCTTTCTAGACTGTAAATGAAAGTATAATTGAATTTAGTCTACAAACATGAAAATCTCAAACTAATTACTAATGCGGAACTCACCATCTTCACCAATGAAACATAAAAGATATTTTTCGAAGGAAGATTTCCAACAGCTACTACGGCCTCGGGACCCGGGTTTGTTGGGTTCAACAACTTAGAATGTCCGACCCGTCGGAAGTACGGCATGTAGTCCTCGCTGCAGTCGGCCATCCGGGTGACCGGTTGACTCTCATCTTCCCCAAGCAGGTGCCTTTGCCACTCGGAGTAGAAGTCGGTCACCCAGTCGAAATACGCCGGTTTATAGTTCAATGGTTGGGTCCCGCGGGGAGGTTCCAACATCTTTAGTGTGCGTGTGAAACCCAGTTTTTGATTTGCAATTTATTATTATTATTATAACATTATTACTATTATTATTATTATTAAATTGTGGGTTTAAAATTAGTTTCAAATTAATAATCTGGATTTTTGGTTCTTGACCTGACTCGAGCCTGGACCAGTTCGAACCCAACTTTCCGAAACCCATTTGGAACCCATTCCATTTTATTTGAAAAATCCTGATTTCTTTTTTTAAAAAAAAATATTTTCCCATGTGCTGGTCCACCCGTTGGACCAGCATCTCCCCTCTCCCCCTCATTTCCCTCTTCTACTCTCACTCCCATCCTTTCCCCCTCCCTATTTTTCCTCAGCCACTCTCCCATTTAAACACACGTTCACCAACACCACTTCCAAACAGCAACTTCCCACACCCCACAAAACTTCCCACCACTCAAAGTCTCATTTTCTCATACTCCCCTCTCCCAAACCTCCTCCCAACTCCAGAGCAAACTCCCCACTCACAAACGCTCCCCGAGTCCCCTCCCGGCCATCCGCGCCGACCCGCCGGACCTCGATCCGCCCAGCGCCTTCCCTCCGGCCGACTCCCGGCCAACCCGCGCGCTGCCCCGACATCCCCGCGACCGCCCGCGTCCGCCGACCTCAGCGCCCACCCGGCGCTCGCCCCGATCCGGCGCGCCCGTCCATCGGAGCCCCGACCGGCCCCGCAGCTCGCGGCCAGCCTTCTGCGGCGCACCTCTCGGCCGCCACCAGCGCACGCCGCTGGCCCCGCGCCGTGCCCTAGGCGACCCCGCTCTGTTCCAGCACTCTGTATCTCCTGGCTACTTCCTTGGAGGTTCTGCACTTTCCTGCGGCTTCCCGTTCTTGGGCAGAAGCTGGTTTCCGATTTCGGACGCTGTCCTGGGTTTACGTTGCTGCTCGGATCTCTATTATTTCTTTAATTTGCATCTGAGAGCTCTAGCCGAGCAACCCAGGGTATAACTCCTCTGTCCCGTCCCATTTTCGTTTGTCTATAATGAGATTGGTCCCCGAATCCCTTCCGGGAATTCGGTTTTTAGCAACGTCGCAACTCCGGATTTTTCGGAGATGTTCTGTGATATTCTGTGTTCATTTCGGACCTTTCCGAAATATATTTTCGGGATTTTAGGCGCTGTGATTTCCGAATTCATTTCGGTAATTCCCGAAACTATATTTCGGGTTTCCGATTGAGATTCGAGAATTATTTTGTGAATTTAATTGTGGTGTAAAATGGTTTGAAATTGAATTCTGGGTGTTCCCTGGTTTGGGACTTTTTATAAATGGTGTTTATGGCACATTTTCCAGTTTTTGGGTTGACCGAAAATAGAGGAAGTGCTGCCGGATTTTTCTATAAAATTTAATTATATAATTTTAAAATGGTTTTAAAAAATGGTTTTTCGGAAAAGGATAATATTTTGGATTTTTGGGCGACGACCGTATTGGTCAATGGGCCCTGGCTAAGTGCAAACGAAACCGGTTTCGCCCGGACGTTGAGACAATTAGCCTATATGATGATTGGACCAATATCTGAGACTCATTATTAATTTATTTTTAATTATTAGTTTATTTATAATTAAATTGTAGGGGAAATTTTTAGAACTAACAAATGTTTCTTCTTATTTCTATTTATGTAAAATAATTTGTAAGGGCATAAGCCCAGCTTTTCTATTTTTCTTTCTCTGTGGCCTGTAATTATTGTAGCGTAGTTTTTCTTGCATTTTCTGGTTTTGCTGGTTTTTAGCGTAGACGCGTAAAACTATAATAAATAATCTTTTTTTATATAGAAAAATTAATGAGATTTTTCTCACATTTACAAGTTGTAATATTTAAACAAAGATCATGTTTTCTCATTAAACAAGAAATTTAGTTTTATATGTATAATTACGAAAATACAAAGTTTTAACCAATCAAATTGGTAACTACGAGTTTTTCCAAAATAAAAGTTAAATTGATCTTTCCCTCGTAATTAATTACAACGCACCCGATAATCGCGTTTCGTTTGTGATAGTATAATAAAGATTAAAAATTGACTAGGACAAACTTAGAGATTGCAACTAGCATAGTTAGCATGGTTTTTGGAATCTGAGATGAACTTCTCGAATGTAGGATTTCGAGGACGAGTCTAATTTCCATCTCGAAGTCTTCAACCCTTCAAGTCCAGTCCAATTTGATGCAAGTACATTTTGTGTTAGTTTACAATTATTTAATAATCATTTTATTGCAAGTTTAAACCACGATGCAACACGGAACTCTCTCTGAGAGCACTGACTGTAACTACTGTAACTACTATAACTGTTTGGGGACTGGGAGAATAGTGTAATGAGTATGACCACATCCAAAGTAATAACTTAGAACTGTATTAGCTTACCCCTCATACACACGGGAATAAGCCATATCGTATCAATAGAATACAACTGTACAACCCAAGCCGGTCATATTCATTGTCTATTCAAATCACAATGTTTTAACTGCTAGAAAACTGTTTACTTCAAATTGTTTAAAAGTGCATGATTCTATTATTATTTTAATTGTCGGATTAGCATGAATTGTACTTTGCTCCCTCCTGACAGGAGATAACATTTTTAGGGGATATTGAGGATGCTGAGCTGTTATACAACAGCTATTGTGACCCGATTCTGTACCCCGTGGTGTTGCCAGAGTCCCCTTTGGAGGACGCAGGACCTGAGGCCGATGAGCCGAACGCTTAGCTAGATTTTTCCTGTTTCCAGTTTTGTTGTTTTGAAATTTTGTTATTTGAATTCAGCATTAATTTCAGTTGTTTTACTTTCCAGTTGTATTATTCAAATGTTTAATAAAGTTTTAAATTCCTGAATATTGAGTTGTGACAAATATAGATGTTGTTGTGGTTACCTGCTATTGAAACAGCTTACTGCCGCCGTCTCAACAACGGTACAGGCTGGGCATGATCCGGTTCGACCCAATTATTTGGGATCGGATCGTGACATGTTTTTAGTGGTGGCCCATGCAGGTCATATCAACAACTTAGAAAAACATACCTAGAAACAATTAGAACACTAGAACATTGATTTGTCACAACATAGGTCCGAATTATATACATAAATATTCTTGTTTGATTATAGACTGGTAGGATACCTTGCTTATGTTTGTATCCTAAACCTTTCAGAGAATGGCCATTGACAAGACCAATCCTGCTGGCGATGAGGTGTCATCTCCGGATCATACCCCATCTCCTCAACCAAGTCCAGGGTTTATTCCCTCGCAGCTGATTGACCGTCCCCATAATGCATCCAGTAAAGTTTTTACTACACTGGCGATTCCTACCTCTTCTCAAACTGAGTTGCATTTCCTTAGTGAAGTACCCATTTCTGTTGCTCCACCAGTACCAGCAAACACCTCCCAAATGGTTGTCCTATTTCAAGAAATCCTAGAGTTCCAGAAGGCTCAAGCTGAAGCCCAGCAGGAACAGATGAATATCATGGGAGAAGTCATGAAGAACGTCAATGATGTAGCCTTAGCTATCTTAAACCAAGTTGGAGCGGAACCTCGTCTTAGGAGGGATACCCCTGAATCTAGAAGATATTTGAGCCCTATCCGGCAGTCATATCGTAAGAAGCTATTGGTTTGTGACTACTGTAAAAGGCTTGGTCACCAAGCCAATATTTGTCGCAAGAGATTGGGAAAATCTTTGGCATGTGGATCTGCTGAACATCGGGTAAAGGACTGCCCCTTATCTTTCTATCAAACCAGAGCACATATCCCAGCAACACCTGTTAGGCCACAACCTAGGGACTCTCTTCCTATCCAGCAGACCTTGCCTCCTACAATAAGGCATGATGCAGACTTGAGGTTCATAGAAGATGAAGCAGTTGGAGACTGCTCATGTAAGAGCCAGAACCATGAAGAATAGTACCTAGGACTGCTGAATAGCATTATCTATTGTTATAAGAAGTTGTAACAGGATGTCTTTAGATCAATCATGAAAGTTTTTGCTGTAATTCTCCACATGAATAAAATTTTTAGTTACACCTTTATGGTAGATGTCTTCCCTGATAGTCTTCCCGGTTTACCTCCAGATCGAGACATAGAGATCACCATTGACCTAGTCCCCGGCTCTTCCCCTATTTCTAAGGGATGCTACAGAGTCAACCTGAAGGAGGCCAAGGAGATGAAGGACCAGATCAATGAACTGAAGGCTCCGGGATTCATTCGAGATGGAGCTTCATCCTGGGGAGCACCTGTCTTGTTTGTGTCCAAGAAGGACGGAACAGTACGGATGTGCATCGACTACCGGACGCTGAACAATATCACCATCAAGAACAAGTACCCTATGCCCCGGATCGATGACCTATTTGATCAATTGAGCGGAGCCAAGGTGTTTTCGAAGATCGATCTTAGATCTGGCTACCATCAGATCAGGGTCAGGAAGGAAGATATTCCCAAGACAGCATTCAACACCAAGTATGGGCAGTTTGAATTCTTGGTCATGCCGTTTGGATTGACGAATGCTCCTGCGGTGTTCATGAACCTTATGAACAAGGTTTTCCATGAATACCTAGATCAAATTGTCGTTGTCTTTATTGATGACATTCTGATCTATTCAAAGACAGAAGAGGAGCACGAAGAGCACCTCAGGAAAGTTCTGAAAACTTTGAGGAAGGAGAAGCTGTATGGTAAGCTTTCCAAATGTGAATTCTTTCTAGACAAGGTGAATTTTTCTTGGCCATGTTGTCACGAGAAGGAATTTCGGTGGATTCGAAGAAGATAGCCGCTGTTGAGAAGTGGTCTACCCCAAGCTCAGTTGCTGAAATCATGAGTTTCTTGGGCTTGGCTGGCTACTACCGAAAGTTCGTAAAGGATTTTGCCAGAATTGCTGAGCTGGTGACGAAGCTCACTCGGAAGAATGAAGAGTTCATCTGGACGGAAGATTGCCAGGCATCATTTGAGGAGCTGAAGAAGAGACTTACCACTGCACCAATCCTTGCGCTACCCACAGGAACTGGTGGTTTCTCAATCTACAGTGATGCCTCAGGTAAAGGACTGGGTTGCGTTTTTCAACAACATGGAAAAGTGATTACTTATGCATCTAGGCAATTACGGACTCATGAGAAGAACTATCCCACACATGATCTGGAGCTTGCGGCAGTCATCTTTGCTTTGAAGCTATTGAAGCATTATCTATATAGAGAGAGAGTGGAAATATATACAGACCACAAAAGTCTGAAGTATGTTTTCACTCAGAAAGAGCTGAACATGAGGCAAAGAAGATGGCTGGAGCTGATGAAGGATTTTGACATCGATCTACAGTACCACCCGGGTAAGGCTAATGTGGTCGCAGATGCACTTAGTCGATACCCTATGGCGATATTTTTTGACCAAGGAGCGGCACCTGCTAGAGGACATCGAGAAGCTTGGACTGGAGATTATACTGCTTGGAAGGAAGGAGCTGGATGCTGATTTATTGTTGATGAAGTTGCAAGTAAGCTCAAGTCTGATGGACAAAATCAAGGAGACGCAGTTTCAAGACGAGACACTTTACAAACTTAGAGATCAAGTGTTGGCAGGAACACTTGAGGGTTTCTCAATCGCCAGCAATGGAGCACTGAAGAATGGTATGAGGCTCTGCGTAGCATCTGGCGAACTGAGGAACTAGCTGATGAAGGAAGCACACCAGTCGCAATATTCCATATATTCTAGAGCTAACAAGATGTATCGGGATATGCATACCATTGTTTGGTGGTTTGGAATGAAGAAAGACGTGGCCAGGTATGTTGCTAGATATTTAATTTGTCAACAAATGAAGGCTAGCAGACAGAGACCCGCAGGACTTCTACAGCCACTGGATATTCCGGAGTGGAAGTGGGAGCACATCACAATGGACTTCGTGTCAGGACTGCCTCGTTCCCAAGGAGGGAAGGACGCCATTTGGGTTATAGTGGACCGACTGACCAAGTCAGCTCACTTTATCCCCTTCAAAGTTGGTTTATCCACCGAGAAGTTGGTGGCACTATACATGCGACATATCTACCGGATTCATGGAGTACCGATAAGCATTATATCTGACCGAGACACTCGTTTTACCTCTCACTCTTGGAAAAGTTTGCATGGCAGCCTGGGGACACAATTGAAGTTCAGCACTGCCTATCACTCCTAGACAGATGGACAATCAGAGAGGACAATCCAGACGCCTGAAGACATGCCGAGATTTTACGTCTTGGAGTTTGAAGGGTCTTGGGAAGATCATTTGCACTTGGTAGAGTTCTCTTACGACAACAGCTACCAAGCCAGCATTGGTATGACCCCATTTGAAGCTCTCTATGGACGTCGTTGCCGTACACCACTTGCATGGGACGACGTAGGAGAAAGAGTACTGCTGGGTCCAGAGATGGTGACTGACGCAGTAGAGAAGGTAAATTTAAGCTTAGAATTGCCCAAGACAGACAGAAGCATTGGGTTGATAGTAGTCGTCGACCAGTGGAGTTTGAAGAAGGAGATAGCATTTCTGTGAAGTTTTCTCCTTCCAGAGGAACGATCAGTTTTGACGGAGCTGGGAAATTGAGGCCAGGTACATCAGGCCATTTGAAGTTTTAAGACAAGTTGGAAAAGTAGCGTACTGGTTAGCTCTACCAGCTAATCTTGAGAGTGTGCACAACGTCTTCTACGTATCACAGCTCAGACGCTACATTCTGGATCCGAGTCACATTTTGGATAATTCAGAGCTGAAGATTGGACTCAACCTTTCAGTGCCAGAGAAACCAGTAGCAAGCGTAGTCAGAGGTGAGAAGAAGATCAAAAAATTGAGCCATCACATAACTCCTATTACTTATCCTTTCGTTCTAAACTTGACTGATGCTGCTAAGTTAGCCTAGTTTTGCAAGCTATTTCTTTATCAAGCTTGATCATGACAGTATTTTATTGGGTGCACCCACTAATATATTGTCTAAATCAGGACCGGTGCATGATGGTCTGATCAACCTCGTGTACTTTGGTTCGCTTTATATTTTTCGGCATGGATGATATCATGAATAAAACTTGTCCCTAAACCGTCTCATCCACGACTGCCTTGGAAATTTTTATTGTTGGACCTGAGTTACGGGCGTAGTACCCGTACCTGTTTGATTTGAGTTTACCCCTAACCCTGCCTTTAATTTCGAGGACGAAATTTTCTAAGGAGAAAAGATTGTGAAACACAGTTTTTGATTTGCAATTTATTATTATTATTATAACATTATTACTATTATTATTATTATTAAATTGTGGGTTTAAAATTAGTTTCAAATTAATAATCTGGATTTTTGGTTGTTGACCTGACTCGAGCCTGGACCAGTTCGAACCCAACTTCCCGAAACCCATTTGGAACCTATTCCATTTTATTTGAAAAATCCTGATTTCTTTTTTTTTTAAAAATATATTTTCCTATGTGCTGGTCCACCCGTTGGACCAGCATCTCCCCTCTCCCCCTCATTTTCCTCTCCTACTCTCACTCCCATCCTTTTCCCCTCCCTATTTTTCCTCAGCCACTCTCCCATTTAAACACAAGTTCACCAACACCACTCCCAAACAGCAACTTCCCACACCCCACAAAACTCCCCACCACTCAAAGTCTCCTTTTCTCATACTCCCCTCTCCCAAACCTCTTTCCAACTCCAGAGCAAACTCCCCAATCACAAACCCTCCCCGAGTCCCCTCCCGGCCATCCGTGCCGACCCGCTGGACCCCGATCCGCCCAGCGCCTTCCCTCCGGCCGACTCCCGGCCAACCCGCGTGCTGCCCCGACATCCCTGCGACCGCCCGCGTCCGCCAACCTCAGCGCTCGCCCCGATCCGACGCGCCCGTCCATCGGAGCCCCGACCGGCCCCGCAGCTCGCGGCCAGCCTTCCGCGGTGCCCCTCTCGGCCGCCACCAGCGCACGCCACTGGCCCCGCGCCGTGCCCTAGGCGACCCCGCTCTGTTCCAGCACTCCGTATCTCCTGGCTACTTCCCTGGAGGTTCTGCACTTTCCTACGGCTTTCCGTTCTTGGGCAGAAGCTGGTTTCCGATTTCGGACGCTGTTCCGGGTTTACGTTGCTGCTCGGATCTCTATTATTTTTTTAATTTGCATCTGAGAGCTCTAGCCGAGCAACCCAGGGTATAACTCCTCTGTCCCATCCCATTTTTGTTTGTCTATGATGAGATTGGTCCCCAAATGTCTATGATGAGATTGGTTCCCGAATCCCTCCCGGGAATTCGATTTTTAGCAACGTCACAACTCCGGATTTTTTGGAGATGTTTTGTGATATTCTGTGTTCATTTCGGACCTTTTCGAAATATATTTTCGAGATTTTAGGCGCTGTGATTTCCGAATTCATTTCGGTAATTCCCGAAACTATATTTCGGGTATCCGATTGAGATTCGAGAATTATTTTGTGAATTTAATTGTGGTGTAAAATGGTTTGAAATTGAATTCTGGGTGTTTCCTGGTTTGGGACTTTTTATAAATGGTGTTTATGGCACATTTCCCAATTTTTGGGTTGACCGAAAATAGAAGAAGTGCTGCCGGATTTTTCTATAAAATTTAACTATATAATATTAAAATGGTTTTAAAAAATAGTTTTTCGGAAAAGGATAATATTTTGGATTTTTAGGCGACGACCGTATTGGTCAATGGGCTCTGGCTAAGTGCAAACGAAACCGGTTTCGTCCGGACGTTGAGGCAATTAGCCTATATGATGATTGGACCAATATCTGAGACTCATTATTAATTTATTTTTAATTATTAGTTTATTTATAATTAAATTGTATGGGAGATTTGTCACGTCCCAGAACCAAAATACTGGAGAGCGGGGGTGGACATAGCCAGCTACGTATAATGAAATGGAATCCATCTCACTATACGGTCACGGCTGTCTAGAAATATGAGGGTTTATCTACAAGCCAACAGTCTCTTAAGGTCAGAAATTATCCTATTGTCTCAATCTCAACCAACTAATAATAATCACAAGATATCAGATCACCAAATATACAATTGTAAGGCGTCCCAAACATTACATATCTAGATGATCATGAAGCTAGTCGTACAAAATGTAGGGACTAGCAAGAGTTAAGTCATACATGATCAACCTCGAGTTGCCAATCATGATTACAGCCCGTAGGCAGACAGAAGTAAAGTGCATCGAGCTAACAAGTGCTCGTCGAGTAAACGCCTCAAAATAATAATTTTACAATAAAGTGGGCAAGACAAAAAGGAAAACCCACTCTTGGCCCGGGTTCCGTCTAGTGTTCACCATTGGGCTGGAAGCTTGGTAGATCCTCGGGAGCTGCTCCAAAATCTGGCCACACAAAACCAGCTGGGTCAACCCCAGAAAGAGCAAGTGCCACAAGGGGGCCACGAAATAAGAACAAAAGTCAGCAATCAGCACAAAAATATAATTACATAATAAGAGACAGTAATTTAAGAAAAGCATGATAGGTGAATATAAAAGACAATCTTGTACATAATCGATAAAAGACAGAGCATATGGAAAGCATGACAGGATGATATACGATGAGATAACCATGGAACTATTCAGATAACCAGGTTACAACCCGTAGACCAAACAAGGACCGAGGTTGTAACCCTTCGTCTGAACAGAACTTGGTTTCTCCCACCATTTATCGGCAAGGTAAATATAAGAAATCTGGTCATGCAATTACTCATGATATAGAATTAAGATAAAGCACGAGTAAGCGTGTCATGTCAGAAATTGTACAGGATCAGGACAAGACAAGGCTGGACTAGACTCCATCCAATCAATCACGGCCAAGCAATAAATACGGCTTGCTACTTTAACTAGCTAGGGTTATCACAAACCTAATTACTAACAAGATGCAATGAGAATTCCAAGTCCGGTTACCTGTTTTTACTACCTGAGTGATCCCAGCAAGAAAAAGAAAAGATAGCAGGATATAGCAGACACTGTAACACCCAGTTTTCCAGATGAGGGTATTTTTGAAATTTTATAATTATAATTATTATTTATTGATATTTACTTCACATGGTGATTTTTGGTGATTTTCAATTATTTTTAAACTATTTAAAAACTGGTTTAAGTCATGACTTGTGATTTTGATGTGCTGCTAGTGAAACCTGAGAGACTGCATGACCTAGAGCCTAACCACGTCATTAGGATGATTTAATTGTTATTTTTAGCCTAGGGATATTTTGGTCATTTTGACTTATTTAATTTATTTGGTGATTTGTTGAATTGGTGAATTTCTGGTTGACTTGACTTGTTGAGACCTAGTGAGCTAGCCTAGAAGCTAACCCTAGCCATGGTGACCCTAGTCTAACTTAGGTTAACCCATTTTTAGTCATTAGAAACTAATTTTAGAATGAGGGGATTTGGTTTAGTGCATTTAAGTCATGGTTCATGGTTTCATGAAATGACTTATGGCTAAATGATTTATTTTGATCATGACTTGGCCCATGGCCCATAACTAGAAGCCCTAACCCTAAACAAACCCTAAATGACCAGCCATAGGGATCCCTACCCTATATAAACACTTATTCTCTAGGGCTTGCCTCCTTCTTTCATTCATTTCAACATTGGAGAAGGAAAGGTATTGTCCCTCTTGCAAAAATCCCCATAAATCCATTTTAATTCCTTTTTGATCCTAGTTTCTTGCATTAGAACCTAACACTCTCCTATTTTCTGATTTCTGAGTTTAATCACAGCCTTGGGTCAATTTGGAGCTTATGGCACCAAGAGGAAGAATCCCCCATTTGAGGCTTTTCCAAGCTTTTTGCACACATAGGTAAAACCCCTTAAATTGATTCAAACTTCAGTTTTCTTTGCATGTAGGACTAGATCTAGGAGTCCCCTAGGTGTCCCTGAAATTTGGGTGATTTTCGTGTCAGTTTGGTGTCCGTATCGGACACGTGTCGTAGTATTGTGTAGGTGTTCGATAGAATGCCTCAATAGATTGAATGTTATTGTTTTTCAAAACAAATTATATATTTGGATAGCTCTGGATGTGTACATTACTTATGTTGATCACTGAGTTGGTTTTTTTTGCACTTTTCGTGTCCAAATCGGACACGCACCGCACGTACGACACTGTGCACTGGCCTCGTGCGGCTGTCCTGCTGCACGAGTGTCCTAGCGGACACGACACAGCACCCCGACACATGGAATTTGGTGTGTGGGTGCGGGCAATGACTGACAGCACGCTCACCAATTTTGAGGCGACTTCGTCGAGTGGTTTGTGAGAAATCTCACTCGCACGGGTCGGTACCTGTCGTGCACGCGCGCAGGAAGTGCGTCTGATACGCATCGATTTCCTTGGACACGGTTTGTTTGGACACAATGCAGACACTTCATCATGAAGCCCTACTATGGGCGAACCCACGTGCACGATCACGAGGCACATGTCGCCTTGTGTCGAGAGCACGAGAGCTCGACACGGCTGCACGAGCCTGTCTGTGCACTGCCATTTCCTGATTTCTGATACAGTGTAATTCACATTCTAGGACACATTTTATCCTGTTATTTTGGACACGATTGGCTCCCAAGTCATGTGGGATATGTCCCTAATCTATGTACACCTAGTTTTCCAAGTTTAGTTCGATTTTGACCTTGAAATTGGTCTCGAACTGTGGTCACTAACAGTTCTCAAATTTTTTTTGTGGTTTGGGTTTCTTTGATTCACAATTTCCTGAGATTTTATGTATGTTGCTGTTAATTGCCCTGTTTAATTCAAACACATATGTATTAGTTTACGCAAGATGGGGTTACAATTTGTGTAAGAGAATTGGGTTTCGAAATTTGTTTTTTTGGATTATTGGTTAATTGATTAGTGAATGCCCTTTTGAACTAAACTTCTGATTTCCTGAGATTATTTACCCATCTATGAATCCACAAACTGTCATTCACACACAACCCTGTGGTTTACATTACCAACTGAGATTGTCAGTTAGTTTTCAAAAACCTGAGAATGAAATTGGAAAGGGTTTTTCCCTTGTTTGAAATCTGAGCTTGAGTGAACTGTTTGGGTTCTCTTGTTCTCAAATTTATAGTTCCCTTTGTGTTCTCAGTTTGTATTAAGTTATTCTCAGATTTCACTGAGAAATTCATTTCCAGTTTTTATGTTTTGGTTCATTCTTATTCAGATTTCCTCTTCTCTTTTCAAATTACCTTATTTCCTTACATTTGGTAGTATTGATAGATAGGTTGATTGTTTAGTTCGAATGGTTATCAAGTATAGAGTTTTTATTTTGTATTTCAGTTCAGAGTTGATGTTGGCTTGATGATTTAGTAGATGGGGTTTTCGAAATTATGTTGATTTTACTGTTTTAACTGATGTCATTTTAGAACTGTAATGTTATATTCACACACTACCCACACCACTGATTTTCACTTGGTCTTGCTTTCAGAATTTCTTGTAAGTTAGCTACTGTTTTTTTTTCCAGTTTTATGCAACTGTATGTGATTTCTTTTACTGAGTTTTAATGATAATTATGTGGGGGTTTTGTTTGAGTAGAGGAATTGGGTTTCTAAGTGTTCGTATAGAGGAATGCATATCTATATGTATATATATTGTTATGTATGTAGGTTGTGAGCCAATGTATTCACTATTTTGGTTTTTCCTTCACTGTTGGATTCCTGAGAGAGTGAGTTTGTGTCGTACGGCAGTAGGAATAAGGAGTGAGGGTTATGTAGGTGTCAGTTATGAGAGAGGTCATTTGGCCATAGGTGTTTTCTTGTGTGTGCCTTATAGATGTAGATTGGTGAATGGGTTGGGGCTCGGGAAGGGCCTAACCTCTGCTCTTTTATGCAGAGCCTTGGAGGCCTGTGCACCTGGACTGCACAGCAGGAATTCCCTGGCCCTGGGTTTGGCCATGGCTCACTGCATTAGCAGTTGGGAGCAAAGCTATTGGCTCTGACCACAGAATAGTAGAATATCAGGATTGTTAATGTGGCAGTAGAGTGCCTTGAAGATTGGTTAGATTGAGTTGGTTTAGGCTTGCTTGCCTTGCCTTCATTAATTTACCTTGGCTGAGCATTTCATTAGGCCATTGGCCATTTGGCAAGGTGATACCTTGTGTGGTAGTAGCAATAGACCCTTAGGTTCAGTCCTAGGACTTGAGTACAAATAGACATGGGGATTTGAGAGTATAGGGGCATATCAGAGATGTGTGGAGTTGAGTTGATTCTTGATTTAATAGTTAACTTAGATGATGTATGTTGGTTAGCTAAGATGTAATATCTGATATTAGATATTTAGATATGGTATTCTTATAGTTACATATATAGGTGTATAGGTATGGGGATTCATGTGACTTGTGTGCAGAAGAGGGTAGCAGTAGATAGCAGTTTGCCTTGACTTTGCATTGCATAGCAGCAGCAGGCATGCCTTGTTTTGGCTTGCAAATGCTTGGCAGCAGCAGCAGGTTGCCTTGTTCTATGGCTGTCCCCTTTTGATTGTAGTGCCCCGTCCCGCTCAGTCAATCGGAGGAATCGAAATGCCGACGGCGTTCGGACTTAGCCTTACAACGGCGACTCTAAGATATCTCGGTCAAGGCGACCGCTCGCTCAGGTGGGGTAGTTTCGGTGAACTTGCCTCGTCTTTGCCTTCACATAATAATACGCATGTTTTCAACTTGCACAAGTAGGCTTAATAATAAAAGAGATGAATCCACATAGCTAAGGGAATAATCCCGATGGATCGAAATGAGTTAGAACATGGAAAACGTCCCACGGACGGCTTAGAGTTGGTGCACGGCGTGCTTTGAAAATGACACTCGATCCTTCGTTCCGTGGCTTGGAAGAAGAAAAGTTGGTCTTTGACACAAAGTTATGAAATAGCCTAAGTCATAGGCGTCGCCTGCGTGAATGCTTGTTAAAGCATGCACGTTTCCATAATGCAAGGCTTGGCATAGCCTTTGCTCGTCCCTTGAGTCAAGTTATAGGCTCGATTAAGTTAGGCAAAGTTACGCCGATCAACCGAAGTCATTTCTAGTGCTGTCCCGCTCTTTCTGCGGTTGTCAAGTTAAATAGTCCCACGATCCCAAGGCCCGTCATATGAAGTATGACTTGGGCGATAGCGTCGCGTGTATCGGAAGTCGGATTGAGACACGATGGCACGGTCCTAGAGTTTTAAAGCACGGGCCACGGTTGATTTATTGAGTTTAGAAAGTGTTGTGAATAGTTGTTTTTGAGTTGAGTAAAATGATAGGGCAAGAAAGAAGTATGCTCGCGGCTACATGTCGGCGAGACGGTCGCATAAGAAAGAAATATTGATCTTGGCCCTGAAAGAGATAGTAACACTAAGAGGTAGCATGATTGTGTGAGACGTCAGTTTGTGTCGAGTCTTGCATGGTCATTGGACAA
The DNA here is from genome assembly GCA_029216955.1 of Iris pallida. Taxonomy (NCBI): domain Eukaryota; kingdom Viridiplantae; phylum Streptophyta; class Magnoliopsida; order Asparagales; family Iridaceae; genus Iris; species Iris pallida. Next base: position 15,931,748 of record JANAVB010002199.1, read on the forward strand.
CTCGTCGACGAAGTGAGAGTTTCCCCGCACGGCAACCCGAGGCCTCGGGACCGCTGCGGGCATTGGGAAACAAACAACTTGTCGACAAGGTGAGAGTTTCCCCGCACGGCAACCCGAGGCCACGGGACCGCTGCGGGCATTGGGAAACAATTAATTTAGCTGTGCTTTTGGCACGGGTTAGGCGGGGACTTGCAGCGGGGCTAGCTACCTTGCGCTGAAAGGGGCGCCCGTCTAAAAAAAGCTAAGAGAAGTCCACGATGACTCTAGGAGTCAGTGACCAAATCATATAGATGAGTCGGCATGGCGAAAATCCGCATGGGTGCCTTTGGATTGAGTTGAGTTGTTGAATGTGGGTACAAGTTAGAATACAATGTTTGGGCTTAAGAATGAATACAACATAGGCGACGTGCTTCGGCACGAGATGTGGCATCGAGTTCTGAGTTGTCGGCGTATAAGTTTGCATAAGTTGGTTGAGTCGTTTGAGTTTAAGTCGGGAAACCGCCGCAAGGCAAAGTTGGTTGAGTGACACTAACATTCAAAAGTCTTGATTGGGTCAGTTGGTGGTCAAAGTAGTAAGGGCCGCGAGGCGGCGATATGGTTAAGTCTCACTGAATTGCGAGGCATGGTCTCAATATGGATTTCGTAGCACGGTCACATGGAAAAGGAGTCTATCATGTAGCTGCGTCTCTGATTTTGGCCGTAAGGCAAACGCGACTCGATAGGTTAACGTTGTTGGCACGAGAAGTGGTCTAGGGACAAAGTATGAGTTAACGTTGACATTGCAAGCACGGGATGGTTTTGATACACAAGTTGCGCTAAGGCGCCGGTCCTAAAACTCATCCTAAGGCAAGAGTAGAAAGACAATCATAAAGGGGACTATGTTGCACAAAGTAAAGTAAATGTATTGGTTTTGTATGGGTGGGCGAGGAGCTCACTCCACCAGTACAGTTGAGTACTGACACCCACATAGTTTACATGTGCAGGCACAGGTAGAAGCTCGTGGCGCGGAGCTCGCTTGGATGCATCGAGGCACGGAGTTCCTTGGCGATTCGAAGCGTACGGCCGCATGGAGAAAAGACTTATACGGGACATAATGTATGGACATCGCCTTCCGAAGCTTCCGCTGGATCAAGACTTGTAATTGAGAGATGAGAGAGAGCTGAGTGAACTTGTAAAATGTGAGAAGAGTGAGCTTGAGTGATTGTAATATTGGCCTTGCGCCTCCAATGTAACCTTTGTTCAATATCAAATAAGAGCTTCTTTTGAGTAACTTGTGTTTTGTTCTAAAATTCTGCTGCTATAATTCAATGTCTCTGCTTGGGACTTCTGTGCGCGACCCCGTCGCAGCCGCTGAAATCGGCCGTTATGGAACCCGCCTTGCACGAGCGCAATTTAGGCTCGTGCGACATCACGCCTTAGCGAGGACGATCGCTCCTACGGGAGCGGGGCGTGACATAATGGTATCAGAGCACGGCTTTACGTCCTTGGACTATCGATTGAATTCTTTAACTCTGCTGTTTTTGCAAACTCTGAATTATGCTTCCGCAAGTTGATATCGTTGGTGCGCTCTCTCTCAATTATCCCACAGGATGTCCATACAATAAGTCTATCTATTTTGCAAAACGTAGGAGAACAGTTTTTGACAACAAAACAAAAGATGGTTCGCGCAAGCACGGTTGGCTAAGTCGGGCTGGGTATATACACCAAAGTTGTGTCGACCTTAGAAAAGTCGAGTACGGAAATTGAACAGCGTCGGACGAGAATGAGTTGAACTCGATTGAGTAAAGTGAGTCGACTATCGATAGGGGTGCTAACGAGCGACGATAACGTCGATGAGATATAGATGAGCGTGCTTGAAATTAGAGGAATGGTTCGAACGAGATTCAAAAAAGTCGATTTTGATTCGAATGATAAGTTGAGGATTTGTTGAATGACTTCATCCCTGAGTGGTGTATGCGGTAGCCTCAGGGATGTCGATCGATTGATAAAGGAATGATGCAAATTGAGGAAATACGTTAGTCGATGACTTAAGATAAACGGATGAACGATACGTGAAATTGGTTTGAGGAAAATCGATGTTGTGAATGATTCGAGGGATGATGATCGAACTTGAATTTGAATGTCGAGGAGATTATCCAGTCGGACGATAGCATCATTCGCACGACTCAAAATTTGGTTGCAAAAGGAAGATCGTCAGGTTACGCATATCGTCGATGGTATTGAGGCGTATCAAAGATCGATATGCGATAACTCGGGGGTACTCTGACTCGGCAAAAGACGATCGTGCAAGTGTTATTGTTCGGTTGGATGCTATGCTTAGGATTTTGATCGAGATGAATGTTGGATGAAAATAATTATGTTTTGATGGTTATGCGGATAACCACAACGTCGACAATCTTGTCTTGCGCGAGTGCAACTCTAGCCTCGCACATGCGTTGCGTCGGATTTGGGGCAATCGTTCCGCGTGAGCGTTGACATGGTGATTCATGTCGCGAGAATGATCGAACTCGGAAAATCAGGACGCGACAACGTTGATCGTCTCGACTTGTTGGCTTGACACAAAGGTGAATTCGGGGATTTGTAGGACTTGCGATTGATGATTGAATAAACTGGAGGATGGAGTAAGTCTAATCCGCGCATCGAGAATGAATTAGTCTAGACACAAAACAAGAGTTACGTCCCGATGAGAATGATTATCTCGCGGGAGCGTGCATGGTGATTCGTGCCCACCGTGGATAATCTGACTCGCATGAGATCGGGGCGCAACGTATTGTTAAGTCAGATGACCTCGTGATCGAATACGTGAATTGGGATGAATGACTTAGGAAATATGAAATGTGAATTATGGTTTAGAGATGAATCGTGTCTTAGCGTGCTTAACTTAGAAGGATTGATAGGCGGATTATGTCGAATGTGTTTGAAGAAGATAGTCTATGCAAGATGGTTTGTTGAACGAGCGATGTTGATACGTCGTGAAATTTGGTTAAACGTAAGTTGAAGCAGGATGGCTTTGCTGAATGACTCAGACCCCGTACGACGAATGTTGGGATGTGCGTAGGGAATCGATGCTCGATGTTTAGAAATCGGAGTGATGCGAGCTTGGGTAGAAAACCCGTACTATCAACTTGGTTTGACCTTAGGATGGGGTCAGTGTTGATATTGTTGTTTAGGAACTATGATTCTAATGCTGACGAATAACCTTAGTCAAAAGACAGCCTAGCGGTTAGGCAGACGTCCGAGCGCGAAGTGATAGGAGTTACGGAGGCACCACTCGTGAGTCTCGGTTGACATGCATGTATATCATGGACGCCCGAATATGTGCACGATCCGACTCGAGTGGTGATGGTGGATTCTCTATCACGAGGCTTGGTTGAAATGCATGTATTTTGGGGACGCCTAAGATATGTGCACGATCCAACCAAGTGATATGTTGAATCAAGTGAGACTTGAAGAACGGGAAAGTGTCGAGGATTTTGAGATCGTGAGTTTTGAAGAAAAGATTGAGGATAGTGCGAGCGTGGCTCGGATTGAGGAAACGCATAGGCGTAGTGTGTGCGAGAGTTCTAGAACGTTGAGTAAAAGTGATAAGTCAATAAGTGTACTCAGTTAGTTTCGAGGACGAAACTTTTTCTGAGTGGTGTATGATGTAGTGCCCCGTCCCGCTCAGTCAATCGGAGGAATCGAAATACCGACGGCGTTCGGACTTAGCCTTACAACGGCGACTCTAAGATATCTCGGTCAAGGCGACCGCTCGCTCAGGTGGGGTAGTTTCGGTGAACTTGCCTCATCTTTGCCTTCACATAATAATACGCATGTTTTCAACTTGCACAAGTAGGCTTAATAATAAAAGAGATGAATCCACATAGCTAAAGGAATAATCTCGATGGATCGAAATGAGTTAGAACATGGAAAACGTCCTACGGACGGCTTAGAGTTGGTGCACGGCGTGCTTTGAAAATGACACTCGATCCTTCGTTTCGTGGCTTGGGAGAAGGAAAGTTGGTCTTTGACACAAAGTTATGAAATAGCCTAAGTCATAGGCGTCGCCTGCGTGAATGCTTGTTAAAGCATGCACGTTTCCATAATGCAAGGCTTGGCATAGCCTTTGCTCGTCCCTTGAGTCAAGTTATAGGCTCGATTAAGTTAGGCAAAGTTACGCCAATCAACCGAAGTCATTTCTAGTGCTGTCCCGCTCTTTCTGCGGTTGTCAAGTTAAATAGTCCCACGATCCCAAGGCCCGTCATATGAAGTATGACTTGGGCGATAGCGTCGCGTGTATCGGAAGTCGGTTTGAGATACGATGGCACGGTCCTAGAGTTTTAAAGCACGGGCCACGGTTGATTTATTGAGTTTGGAAAGTATTGTGAATAGTTGTTTTTGAGTTGAGTAAAATGATAGGGCAAGAAAGAAGTATGCTCGCGGCTACATGTCGGCGAGACGGTCGCATAAGAAAGAAATATTAATCTTGGCCCTGAAAGAGATAGTAACACTAAGAGGTAGCATGATTGTGTGAGACGTCAGTTTGTGTCGAGTCTTGCATGGTCATTGGACAACTCGTCGACGAAGTGAGAGTTTCCCCGCACGGCAACCCGAGGCCTCGGGACCGCTGCGGGCATTAGGAAACAAACAACTTGTCGACAAGGTGAGAGTTTTCCCGCACGGCAACCCGAGGCCACGGGACCGCTGCGGGCATTGGGAAACAATTAATTTAGCTGTGCTTTTGGCACGGGTTAGGCGGGGACTTGCAGCGAGACTAGCTACCTTGCGCTGAAAGGGGCGCCCGTCTAACAAAAGCTAAGAGAAGTCCACGATGACTCTAGGAGTCAGTGACCAAATCATATAGATGAGTCGGCATGGCGGAAATCCGCGTGGGTGCCTTTGGATTGAGTTGAGTTGTTGAATGTGGGTACAAGTTAGAATACAATGTTTGGGCTTAAGAATGAATACAACATAGGCGACGTGCTTCGGCACGAGATGTGGCATCGAGTTCTGAGTTGTCGGCGTATAAGTTTGCATAAGTTGGTTGAGTCGTTTGAGTTTAAGTCGGGAAACCGCCGCAAGGCAAAGTTGGTTGAGTGACACTAACATTCAAAAGTCTTGATTGGGTCAGTTGGTGGTCAAAGTAGTAAGGGCCGCGAGGCGGAGATATGGTTAAGTCTCACTGAATTGCGAGGCATGGTCTCAATATGGATTTCGTAGCACGGTCACATGGAAAAGGAGTCTATCGTGTAGCTGCGTCTCTGATTTTGGCCGTAAGGCAAACACGACTCGATAGGTTAACGTTGTTGGCACGAGAAGTGGTCTAGGGACAAAGTATGAGTTAACGTTGACATTGCAAGCACGGGATGGTTTCGATACACAAGTTGCGCTAAGACGCCGGTCCTAAAACTGATCCTAAGGCAAGAGTAGAAAGACAATCATAAAGGGGACTATGCTGCACAAAGTAAAGTAAACGTGTTGGTTTTGTATGGGTGGGCGAGAAGCTCACTCCACCAGTATAGTTGAGTACTGACACCCACATAGTTTACATGTGCAGGCACAGGTAGAAGCTCATGGCGCGGAGCTCGCTTGGATGCATCGAGGCACGGAGTTCCTTGGCGATTCGAAGCGTGCGGCCGCATGGAGAAAAGACTTATACGGGACATAATGTATGGACATCGCCTTCTGAAGCTTCCGCTGGATCAAGATTTGTAATTGAGAGATAAGAGAGAGCTGAGTGAACTTGTAAAATATGAAAAGAGTGAGCTTGAGTGATTGTAATATTGGCCTTGCGCCCCAATGTAACCTTTGTTCAATATCAAATAAGAGCTTCTTTTGAGTAACTTGTGTTTTGTTCTAAAATTCTGCTGCTATAATTCAATGTCTCTGCTTGGGACTTATGTGCGACGACCCCGTCGCAGCCGCTGAAATCGGCCGTTATGGAACCCGCCTTGCAAGAGCACAATCTAGGCTCGTGCGGCATCACGCCTTAGCGAGGACGATCGCTCCTACGGGAGCGGGGCGTGACATTGATGTCCAAAACCAGTCCTTGCTCACTCCCAAATCAGTCCATGTTTGACCCATAGGTATATATATGTGTGTGAACCTATAAGCCTTGTGTGTGTGAGTTTAGAGCTTGAGTGTGTGACTAGAGTGTCTAGTGTATGTGTGGTTGTAAGGGAATGTAGTAGCATGGGGTTATGGGTTATGGGATATTAGATAGTGTAATTTCCCTATATATATATGTGAATATGTATTGCCTATAGGAGTTATATGTATGCATGATGTATTGTCTTGGATCATAGGTTTTGCATATTGCCTTGTATTATAGGTTATGGCAATATGCATATGTGTGGTTAGATATGGAGGGTTAGATAGTATTGGGTAAGGAATAGGCTATACATCATAGAGTAGAAAATGGTTATTATAGGAGATTAGCTTACTTTAAAGTTGACCATAGTTGACTTGACCTAGATTAGACTTGATTGGACTTAGTTTGACCTAGACAGTTGACCAAGTTTGACTTAGAGTTGACTTTGACCTAGAATTGACTTAGAATCATGTAGATTGCATCACAAACTTCATTTGTCTTATTTTAAGCATATTATAACTTGTACTGCTCTATTTAGGACATTGTGACTCCGGTGCAGACATCTGATATTTCACTACTCTTTTCAGAGTATCAGGCGATTACATTCTCTGATAGTTCTCTCATTTATTTGTCAATTACTGTACTTCAGTTCTAGTTAGCTGTATGTGATTCTCTGTTACAAATACGTATTTCTATTTCTGAATCCATGTATACGACACACATACTTACTCGTCTTACCTCTATTATTTGAATCACCATACGAATCACTATTCGAATCACCCTATTCGTATCTTCATATGTTGGTTGGACTTTTATTCGATTGATGTGTCGGACTTTGGATTCATTTGTATTAGATGGGCGGGGAAATACTTGATTAGACATGTGAACATTCCCACTATTCGAACCACCCCCTGTGAATATATTCGAACGATAGCCATTCCACACCCGGCCAGGTGTGTGATGTGCCGGATTACCCATAGCCGTTTACATGTCTAACTAAGTATTTTAAAACACACTTGGAGATATTATTCGAATCATTATTAGAACATCATGTGAATCACTATTCGTATCACCTTATTCGTATCACCTTGTTCGATTCACCTTATTAGAATAACGATTAGAATTACATTCGACTCATCTTATATTAGACTCACATTGGGATTACACTTGACTTATATTGTACCATCTGAACTCATTATGTTACTCTAGTTCAGCTAGATTTTATTTTACAGTCTTCTTTGCTATGTTTCTCTTCTTGTTTAGTTACCTTACTTTCTTTGTACCTTAACTGCTCTCTACCTCATTACTTGTACAAACTGCCATATTCATCAATACAACTGTCTATAACTGCTTTATAGTTCTCTGTCATTTACTTGGGTTTACTAGATGAGATGTGCTCGTTCCTGTCCTGACTGGACCTGTTAAAAATATTACAGATGCTTGTCCTGAGGACATTTGCCCTACTTGCCTTGGAGCAGGAGATGGCTTAGCTACCTATGGCCCCGACACTCAGGAGTGATCGGGATTTAGTTTAGTAGACTAGCATTTATTTTCATTTAGAGCTTGTTGTATAGAATTGAGACTTGAGATGTATTTGAGATTTTTCAGATGTTGTTATTATTTCAGTATTTACTTTTGTCTTCAAATTCTTAGTTACAATTCTGTGTTTCTTATCGTGCTTAGACTGTGATTGAGTTACACCATATCTTATACTTGTCCTTCGTTCGGAGTTGATCATGATGAGTACATTATATACTGCATGAGTTGATGGTTAGTTAGAGACTTAGAACAGCGTTCTACCGCCGACACTGCGGCGTAGGCTGGGCGCTGTTACGTACTCGTACCCTCACAGTGGGTGCGGGTCGTGACACGTTTTTAGTGGTGGCCCATGCAGGTCGAGAGTCGCATTAGTGCGATATCGTGGTAGTACGGCGACTTAGTTGTACTGCTGCGAGCCTGCGATAGGACTGAGAGATAGGCTTTACCGGAGAGGCACTCAATCACAGTTAGGAAAAATTCTGCCTTAATATCATGCCATCTACATATCGTACTGATTTGCCTTCTTTGAAATAACTGTCCTCCTTTGATATATCGATTCCTGCTCAGTATTGACTTTCTTGTTCGATCTGTCTTCAGGATGGTGGAGACACGATCACATCGCTCGGGTGCAGCAGTCATTGTAGAGGGGACTGCCACCTCTCAGCCAGATCAGCAGGGTCAGGTGGATGCAGCTCCTGCTACCTCTGCCCATCTTGAGACTTCAGCAGCAGCAGCAAGGGGTATGCCTTCACCAGCTCGGGGGCAGGGCCCAGTCATCCCAGAGATGCAGTTCCAGCAGCCGTCGCCTACGGGACATGTGGATGCGGCGCAGATGTTCGCCTACTTCCAGCAGTTTATGGACCGGCAGCAGGCCCGACAGGACCGAGGCATGGAGCTGGCCCTTGCGACAGTCGCAGCACGACCAGTGATCCAGCAGCCGAGGACACCGGGGATCGAGCAGTTTCAAAAGATGAGCCCCAGAGACTTTCTGGGACATAGGGGATCCTATATGCCGATGAATGGATCGAGCATATAGAGGAGATCTTTCGCCTGGCCAGGATACCAGCAGATCTTCAGATCGAGGCCGCAGCTAGCCGGATGCGAGATCTTGCTCGCACCTGGTATCAGTCAGACCCCAGGGTGGGAGTAGCCGGACAGACTTGGGAGGAGTTCAAGGGCTTCTTCAAGAAAAAGTTCTTTCCAGATTCAGCGCTTCGAGCCTTGGAGTCGCAGTTCGAGAGCTTGGTTTAGGGAAGCCTGTCAGTGGAGGAGTACGCTGGGGAGTTCGGCCGCCTCGGCAGATTTGTAGAGGGTTTGAGCGAGACGGCGAAGGCCCAAAGGTTCCGAAAGGGTCTGGTCAAGGAAGTAAAGTCCTTGACCAAGGGCAACAGGGATGCCACTTTCGAGGAGATTTTGACGGGAGCCTTATTGGCTGAGGATGATCTTGAGCTTAGGCTCAAGAGGGGGCGAGACCCAGTTGGGGGCAGCAGCAGCGGAGGCCAGGCCAAGAGGCCTCATGTACAGATTCAGCAGATACAGGCACCGGTAAGAGTACAGCAGGCACAACATCAGCCTAGAGGGCAGGACCGCAAGGAGCAGCCTTGTGCTTACTGCAAGAGGGCAGGGCACGTTTAGAAGACTTGTTATAGGAGACGGAAGGTTTGTCTGTTCTGTGGATCCGCTGCTCATCAGGTCAGGGATTGCCCTACTGCACCCGTATATGACGGAGCACCGGGTCAGAGAGAGGGAGCTAGGCCACCTGTAGCTCAGCACCAGAGGGGTGGAGCTTTTGCGATGGCAGCCGAGGAGACTGACATCGCAGGTGATGGATTAGCAGGTTTGACCTTCTTGTTCTTCCTCCCCACTTCTATGTGTGATTTCCCTTAGTACCTGCCAGGATATTGCTTGTGATTGCTAGATAGTGTAGCTACCCTGTTCGAGACTGTAGAATCACGACCAGTAGGATTGTATTGCTTCGACTTTGATTGCTTGGGGGTTTGACCTAGGAGAGGTGCGATCATCTTAATTTCGAGGACGAAATTTTTATAAGGTGGGTAGGATTGTAACACCCAGTTTTCCAGATGAGGGTATTTTTGAAATTTTGTAATTATAATTATTATTTATTGATATTTACTTCACATGGTGATTTTTGGTGATTTTCAATTATTTTTAAACTATTTAAAAACTGGTTTAAGTCATGACTTGTGATTTTGATGTGCTGCTAGTGAAACCTGAGAGACTGCATGACCTAGAGCCTAACCACGTCATTAGGATGATTTAATTGTTAGTTTTAGCCTAGGGATATTTTGGTCATTTTGACTTATTTGATTTATTTGGTGATTTGTTGAATTGGTGAATTTCTGGTTGATTTGACATGTTGAGACCTAGTGAGCTAGCCTAGAAGCTAACCATAGCCATGGTGACCCTAGTCTAACTTAGGTTAACCTATTTTTAGTCATTAGAAACTAATTTTAGAATGAGAGGATTTGGTTTAGTGCATTTAAGTCATGGTTCATGGTTTCATGAAATGACTTATGGCTAAATGATTTATTTTGATCATGACTTGGCCCATGGCCCATAACTAGAAGCCCTAACCCTAAACAAATCCTAAATGACCAGCCATAGGGATCCCCACCCTATATAAACACTTATTCTCTAGGGCTTGCCTCATTCTTTCATTCATTTCAACATTGGAGAAGGAAAGGTATTGTCCCTCTTGCAAAAATCCCCATAAATCTATTTTAATTCCTTTTTGATCCTAGTTTCTTGCATTAGAACCTAACACTCTCCTATTTTCTGATTTTTGAGTTTAATCACAGCCTTGGGTCAATTTGGAGCTTGTGGCACCAAGAGGAAGAATCCCCCATTTGAGACTTTTCCAAGCTTTTTGCACACATAGGTAAAATCTCTTAAATTGATTCAAACTTCAGTTTTCTTTGCATATAGGGCTAGATCTAGGAGTCCCCTCGGTGTCCCTAAAATTTGGGTGATTTTTGTGTCCGTTTGGTGTCCGTATCGGACACGTGTCGTAGTGTTGTGTAGGTGTTCGATAGAATGCCTCAATGGATTGAATGTTATTGTTTTTCAAAACAAATTATATATTTGGATAGCTCTGGATGTGTACATTACTTATGTTGATCACTGAGTTGGTTTTTCTGCACTTTTCGTGTCCAAATCGGACACGCACCGCACGCACGACACTGTACACTGGCCTCGTGCGGCTGTCCTGCTGCACGAGTGTCCTAGCGGACACGACACAGCACCCCGACACATGGAATTTGGTGTGTGGGTGCGGGCAATGACTGACAGCACGCTCACCAATTTTGAGGCGACTTCGTCGAGTGGTTTGTGAGAAATCTCACTCGCACGGGTCGGTACCTGTCGTGCACGCGCGCAGGAAGTGCGTCTGATACGCATCGATTTCCTTGGACACGGTTTGTTTGGACACAATGCAGACACTTCATCACGAAGCCCTACTATGGGCGAACCCACGTGCACGATCACGAGGCACATGTCGCCTTGTGTCGAGAGCACGAGAGCTCGACACGGCTGCACGAGCCTGTCTGTGCACTGTTATTTCCTGATTTCTGATACTGTGTAATTCACATTCTAGGACACATTGTATCCTGTTATTTTGGACACGATTGGCTCCCAAGTCATGTGGGATATGTCCCTAATCTATGTACACCTAGTTTTCCAAGTTTAGTTCGATTTTGACCTTGAAATTGGTCTCGAACTGTGGTCACTAACAGTTTTCAGATTTTTTTTGTGGTTTGGGTTTCTTTGATTCACAATTTCCTAGATTTTATGTATGTTGCTGTTAATTGCCCTGTTTAATTCAAACACATATGTATTAGTTTACTGCAAGATGGGGTTACAATTTGTGTAAGAGAATTGGGTTTCGAAATTTGTTTTTTTTGGATTATTGGTTAATTGATTAGTGAATGCCCTTTTGAACTAAACTTCTGATTTCCTGAGATTATTTACCCATCTATGAATCCACAAACTGTCATTCACACACAACCCTGTGGTTTACATTACCAACTGAGATTGTCAGTTAGTTTTCAAAAACCTGAGAATGAAATTGGAAAAGGTTTTTCCCTTGTTTGAAATCTGAGCTTGAGTGAACTGTTTGGGTTCCCTTGTTCTTAAATTTATAGTTCCCTTTGTGTTCTCAGTTTGCATTAAGTTATTCTCAGATTTCACTGAGAAATTCATTTCCAGTTTTTATGTTTTGGTTCATTCTTATTCAGATTTCCTCTTCTCTTTTCAAATTACCTTATTTCCTTACATTTGGTAGTATTGATAGATAGGTTGATTGTTTAGTTCGAATGGTTATCAAGTATAGAGTTTTTATTTTGTATTTCAGTTCAGAGTTGATGTTGGCTTGATGATTTAGTAGATGGGGTTTTCGAAATTATGTTGATTTTACTGTTTTAACTGATGTCATTTTAGAACTGTAATGTTATATTCACACACTACCCACACCACTGATTTTCACTTGGTCTTGCTTTCAGAATTTCTTGTAAGTTAGCTACAATTTTTTTTTCCAGTTTTATGCAACTGTATGTGATTTCTTTTACTGAGTTTTAATGATAATTATGTGGGGGTTTTGTTTGAGTAGAGGAATTGGGTTTCTAAGTGTTCGTATAGAGGAATGCATATCTATATGTATATATATTGTTATGTATGTAGGTTGTGAGCCAATGTATTCACTATTTTGGTTTTTCCTTCACTGTTGGATTCCTGAGAGAGTGAGTTTGTGTCGTACGGCAGTAGGAATAAGGAGTGAGGGTTATGTAGGTGTCAGTTATGAGAGAGGTCATTTGGCCATAGGTGTTTTCTTGTGTGTGCCTTATAGATGTAGATTGGTGAATGGGTTGGGGCTCGGGAAGGGCCTAACCTCTGCTCTTTTATGCAGAGCCTTGGAGGCCTGTGCACCTGGACTGCACAGCAGGAATTCCCTGGCCCTGGGTTTGGCCATGGCTCACTGCATTAGCAGTTGGGAGCAAAGCTATTGGCTCTGACCACAGAATAGTAGAATATCAGGATTGTTAATGTGGCAGTAGAGTGCCTTGAAGATTGGTTAGATTGAGTTGGTTTAGGCTTGCTTGCCTTGCCTTCATTAATTTACCTTGGCTGAGCATTTCATTAGGCCATTGGCCATTTGGCAAGGTGATACCTTGTGTGGTAGTAGCAATAGACCCTTAGGTTCAGTCCTAGGACTTGAGTACAAATAGACATGGGGATTTGAGAGTATAGGGGCATATCAGAGATGTGTTGAGTTGAGTTGATTCTTGATTTAATAGTTAACTTAGATGATGTATGTTGGTTAGCTAAGATGTAATATCTGATATTAGATATTTAGATATGGTATTCTTATAGTTACATATATAGGTGTATAGGTATGGGGATTCATGTGACTTGTGTGCAGAAGAGGGTAGCAGTAGATAGCAGTTTGCCTTGGCTTTGCATTGCATAGCAGCAGCAGGCATGCCCTGTTTTGGCTTGCAAATGCTTGGCAGCAGCAGCAGGTTGCCTTGTTCCATGGCTGTCCCCTTTTGATGTCCAAAACCAGTCCTTGCTCACTCCCAAATCAGCCCATGTTTGACCCATAGGTATATATATGTGTGTGAACCTATAAGCCTTGTGTGTGTGAGTTTAGAGCTTGAGTGTGTGACTAGAGTGTCTAGTGTATGTGTGGTTGTAAGGGAATGTAGTAGCATGGGGTTATGGGTTATGGGATATTAGATAGTGTAATTTCCCTATATATATATGTGAATATGTATTGCCTATAGGAGTTATATGTATGCATGATGTATTGTCTTGGATCATAGGTTTTGCATATTGCCTTGTATTATAGGTTATGGCAATATGCATATGTGTGGTTAGATATGGAGGGTTAGATAGTATTGGGTAAGGAATAGGCTATACATCATAGAGTAGAAAATGGTTATTATAGGAGATTAGCTTACTTTAAAGTTGACCATAGTTGACTTGACCTAGATTAGACTTGATTGGACTTAGTTTGACCTAGACAGTTGACCAAGTTTGACTTAGAGTTGACTTTGACCTAGAATTGACTTAGAATCATGTAGATTGCATCACAAACTTCATTTGTCTTATTTTAAGCATATTATAACTTGTACTGCTCTATTTAGGACATTGTGACTCCGTTGCAGATATCTGATATTTCACTACTCTTTTCAGAGTATCAGGCGAGTACATTCTCTGATAGTTCTCTCATTTATTTGTCAATTACTGTACTTCAGTTCTAGTTAGCTGTATGTGATTCTCTGTTACAAACACGTATTTCTATTTCTGAATCCATGTATACGACACACATACTTACTCGTCTTACCTCTATTATTCGAATCACCATACGAATCACTATTCGAATCACCCTATTCGTATCTTCATATGTTGGTTGGACTTTTATTCGATTGATGTGTCGGACTTTGGATTCATTTGTATTAGATGGGCGGGGAAATACTTGATTAGACATGTGAACATTCCCACTATTCGAACCACCCCCTGTGAATATATTCGAACGATAGCCATTCCACACCCGGCCAGGTGTGTGATGTGCCGGATTACCCATAGCCGTTTACATGTCTAACTAAGTATTTTAAAACACACTTGGAGATATTATTCGAATCATTATTAGAACATCATGTGAATCACTATTCGTATCACCTTATTCGTATCACCTTGTTCGATTCACCTTATTAGAATAATGATTAGAATTACATTCGACTCATCTTATATTAGACTCACATTGGGATTATACTTGACTTATATTGTACCATCTGAACTCATTATGTTACTCTAGTTCAGCTAGATTTTATTTTACAGTCTTCTTTGCTATGTTTCTCTTCTTGTTTAGTTACCTTACTTTCTTTGTACCTTAACTGCTCTCTACCTCATTACTTGTACAAACTGCCATATTCATCAATACAACTGTCTATAACTGCTTTATAGTTCTCTGTCATTTACTTGGGTTTACTAGATGAGATGTGCTCGTTCCTGTCCTGACTGGACCTGTTGAAAATATTACAGATGCCTGCCCTGAGGACATTTGCCCTACTTGCCTTGGAGCAGGAGATGGCTTAGCTACCTATGGCCCCGACACTCAGGAGTGATCGGGATTTAGTTTAGTAGACTAGCATTTATTTTCATTTAGAGCTTGTTGTATAGAATTGAGACTTGAGATGTATTTGAGATTTTTCAGATGTTGTTATTATTTCAGTATTTACTTTTGTCTTCAAATTCTTAGTTACAATTCTGTGTTTCTTATCGTGCTTAGACTGTGATTGAGTTACACCATATCTTATACTTGTCCTCCGTTCGGAGTTGATCATGATGAGTACATTATATACTGCATGAGTTGATGGTTAGTTAGAGACTTAGAACAGCGTTCTACCGCCGACACTGCGGCGTAGGTTGGGCGCTGTTACGTACTCGTACTCTCACAGTGGGTGCGGGTCGTGACAGACACACTGTAGTAAGATACATGTGTCCTAAGGTACCACACTCGACGGCGGGCTGGAAGTGCGCTCATCTCGACGGATAGCAACAATTCCCAAGTATATATATATATATATAAGGCCGGGACCAAAGGGGCAACGGGTAACTGAGAAATTCTCCATGAATTATTTGATTAATCTAGTCATTAATCCTAGCCATATTTAGTATGAATCCCTGACCGTGGAAAACCAGGGATTCATGCCCTAGACATGATGCAAGACAAGATAGGTTCATTTGTACAAACACATTCACCCATGGTGTCCAGGCCATTTATTCTTATCAAGTCGTGTTAGCCGTCACAACAGCATAAGATAAATCATGTCAGGGTACTTGTCAGGAGTGCGCCACGACGGGCCACTATCATGTCAGGTTGGTCATGTCAGGAGTGCACCACTACGGCTCACTGTCGTGTTATGCTAGTTCCTTGTCATACCATGCCATGTACAATAGTCATTCCAAATATATTAAGTAAAATCAAGTTCATGACAAAAGGCGTTAGGATATAAAATGGGCGTAAAATATCTAATAAAATATCAATATACAGGGCTATAGAAGAGCCAAGCTTAAAGAAATAAAACCAAAGCTCCAAGAGCCAATGGTTAAGCAAGGGGGTCAGGGGAGCAGCGTAGGTGAAAAGTCACGCACGCTAGGGAGCAGCGTAGGTGAAAAGTCACGCACGCTAGGGAGCAGCGTAGGTGAAAAGTTACGCACGCTGAGAGAGCAGCGTAGGTGAAAAGTCACGCACGCTGAGAGAGCAGCGTAGGTGAAAAGTCACGCACGCTACAGAGAGCAGCGTAGGTGAAAAGTCACGCACGCTAAGGAGCAGCGTAGGTGAAAAGTCACGCACGCTGAGAGAGCAGCATAGGTGAAAAGTCACGCACGCTGAGAGAGCAGCGTAGGTGAAAAGTCACGCACGCTACAGAGAGCAGCGTAGGTGAATGTCACGCACGCTACAGAGAGCAGCGTAGGTGAAAAGTCACGCACGCTGAGAGAGCAGCGTAGGTGAAAAGTCACGCACGCTCAAGGAGACACGCTTCCAACAGGAAGCGTACTCAAGTCAGCGTACGCAGCGCTAAAGTACGCACGTAGCTCAGGGTGCGTAAGCTAAATAGCTCTGCACCCTGCTCACTGTCTTCTCCAAACAGCAAGAACACCATGGTTGAACTCAAGGCTACACAAAACCATAACTTGGCCATCCGAACTCCAAATCCGGATTTCCAAAGTTCCATCTTGGGTGAAATTGAATGCTCTTCCACATGGAAACATCAAAAACCCATAAAATCCAACTTAAGTAGCTCAAACCATGCAAAATCTGAAAATAGAAATAATTTAGATCTATAATAATGGAGGCTCCAAATCACAAAAACCCAAGTTCTAATGTTGATCACCATGTCCTAATCTAGCAAATGGACAAGGAAAAGAGGATTCTCATGTAGTGGCAAGATGTACTTGCCTAGGGTTGGGAGAGTTGTGTAGAGGAAGGAGAAGAAGAAGAAGAAGAAGAAGAAGGAAATAAATGGTGGTGGTAATGAAGAGAGAGAGAGGTAGGTGGGGATATAAAGAGGGGAAGTTGTGGTGGGGATGAGGGGTAGCATAGGCTAAGGTGATCCAATACCTATAAACCAACCAAACCGAACCAACCCAATTAAAACCGAGCCAGGTCAAAACCCAAAATACGAGAAATACCGAAATTCCACAAGTTGAGAAAAATAAAAATACATGCTAAAATCCAGATACGAGTATAAATACGAAATACGGAAAATACGGGAAATAAGGGTGACAAGATTTTTAGAACTAACAAATGTTTCTTCTTATTTCTATTTATGTAAAATAATTTGTAAGGGCATAAGCCCAGCTTTTCTATTTTTCTTTCTCTGTGGCCTGTAATTATTGTAGCGTAGTTTTTCTTGCATTTTCTGGTTTTGCTGGTTTTTAGCGCAGACGCGTAAAACTATAATAAATAATATTTTTTTTGATATAGAAAAATTAATGAGATTTTTCTCACATTTACAAGTTGTAATATTTAAACAAAGATCATGTTTTCTCATTAAACAAGAAATTTAGTTTTATATGTATAATTACGAAAATACAAAGTTTTAACCAATCAAATTGGTAACTACGAGTTTTTCCAAAATAAAAGTTAAATTGATCTTTCCCTCGTAATTAATTACAACGCACCCGATAATCGCGTTTCGTTTGTGATAGTATAATAAAGATTAAAAATTGACTAGGACAAACTTAGAGATTGCAACTAGCATAGTTAGCATGGCGATTTTTGGAATCTGAGATGAACTTCTCGAATGTAGGATTTCGATAACGAGTCTAATTTCCATCTCGAAGTCTTCAACCCTTCAAGTCCAGTCCAATTTGAGACAAGTACATTTTGTGTTAGTTTATAATTATTTAATAATCGTTTTATTGCAAGTTTAAATCACGATGTAACATAGAACTCTCTCTGAGAGCACTGACTGTAACTACTGTAACTATTGTAACTGTTTGGGGATTATGGGAATAGTGTAATGAGTATGACCACATCCAAAGTAATAACTTAGAACTGTATTAGCTTACCCCTCATACACACGGGGATAAGCCATATCGTATCAATAGGACACAACTGTACAACCCAAGCCGGTCATATTCATTGTCTATTCAAATCACAATATTTTAACTGCTAGAAAACTGTTTACTTCAAATTTTTTAAAAGTACATGATTCTATTATTATTTTAATTGTCGGATTAGCATGAATTGTACTTTGCTCCCTCCTGACTGGAGATAACATTTTTAGGGGATATTGAGGATGATGGGCTGTTATACAACAGCTATTGTGACCCGGTTCTGTACCCCGTGGTGTTGCCAGAGTCCCCTTTGGAGGACGCAGGACCTGAGGCCGATGAGCCAAACGCTTAGCTAGATTTTTCCTGTTTCCAGTTTTGTTGTTTTGAAATTTTGTTATTTGAATTCAGCATTAATTTCAGTTGTTTTACTTTCCAGTTGTATTATTCAAATGTTTAATAAAGTTTTAAATTCCCGAATATTGAGTTGTGATAAATATAGATGTTGTTGTGGTTACCTGCTATTGAAACAGCTTACTGTCGCCGTCTCAACAACGGTGCAGGCTGGGCATGATCCGGTTCGACCCAATTATTTGGGATCGGGTCGTGACAGTGCGCTTCGGCACACTTTGCACGAAGCCAAACTGCCGAAGTACACGATCAGGCATGTACGACTCCGTGATATCATAGCATGTGATCATGCCATGAAATAAAGAAACTTATTGGATGGCACGACTCCCCTCGCGAAAATCTCGGTATGGATCCCAAAATATCTGTAGGAAAACAGTTAACAGCAAAAAAAAACTTAACATAAAAAAATAAGTCCCAATTTATTACCTCTTCTGGTACCAAATTGTCAAGTACTTCACGAATGGAAGCCAGTATTTGCCAATCTTTGGTTTCCACCTGGGCCGGCCTCCATCGAGCCACTCTAGGAAGGTGTTCAAAATAGTTTGGGTTCAGGTCACCCCGTCTGAGCATCGGAAAGTGCTCATATATCCATGCCTATTCAATTTATAAGTTAATAGTCACAAAATATAAATAACAAAATAAAGTATACGAGATTAAATTGTTGGAAGTTTTCTTACATGTAGCAGAGTCTGACATCCGGCAATTGTCTTAGTCCCGACACGGGATGCGATGTCGAGCTCGCGGTAAAGATAGGCGAGAATACCGCTACCCCACGATATATCAATGAAGTCATCCACGGACAATAAATTGAGCATGTACCTCGCATGTATCGAGGTTTCGGACTTGTCCGAAATGCCCACCGTTCCTAGGACGAACAGCATGTAAGCACGGGCCACCGTGTCGACCAACTCATCATCATCCTCATCCAATTCTATATTCGTGAAGTGCTCCACCAGAAATAACAGAGGAATTTCATATGATTTCTTGAAGCCGGGGAGAGTTGTAAAACTAGTTTCCTCAAGTTCAAGGTTACTTGAGACAAACTTGACGATCTTCGAGTACCATTTTGTGGATTTTTTATTTCTGTAATGTTCTTTGGTCATGACGCGACCGGTAACTGGTAGCTCCAGTATCTGGTAGACGTCGTCAAGTGTAATGGTCATCTCCTCGCATGGGAGATGAAACGTGTTGGTCTCCGGGTGCCATCTCTCTACAAAGGCGAATATGAGGGCACTATCCATTGTCCTATAGGCATAATCTGCCAAATTGTGCAAACCGCTCGGTAAGATTTTAACCTGGACGGCCTCCGATAAGCTTATAAACGGCCAAGACACGGTTTTCTTCCCGTGACTCACAGCCCTAAGGATACGATATGTCCTCTGTATATCAAACAACATATAAAAACATAAAAAATATGAAATACATATAGATGTCATATACTAAACTGGTAGCTTACAAAAGTAATGTACATACCGGGTTCTTCTATATTGCATGTGCAATATGGTTCTCAAAAGAAGCCAACATTGAGCAACCTGGCGGACGGACATGCGGCTCAGAAGGACCGGCCTCCTCAGATGGAGCAGAACCACCTTGACGTGGCGGACGGACATACGGCTCAGAAGGACCGGCCTCCTCAGATGGAGCAGAACCACCTTGACGTGGTGGTAGGAGTTGTCTAATTGGCACGTCGTCGTCATCACTGGAAGAAGGAGAAGGAGTACGAGCTCGTTGCTTCGACCGAGCTTGTGGTCCCGGTGGCGGTCTCCGTGTCCCAGACCGACCTTGTCGCGCCGGTTCGAAAATTGTAATCGGACGCTCAAGAGGACGTTCCGCGCGTTCCTTCCGCTTTGACGCGGTGGGGCGTATTCTTTTTTGTGCGTCCGGAGGACTGTTACCCCTATAGAACAATGGATTGTGCGACCGTACAGTTAATAAATAATGCAAACTAAAATAGAACTGTTACCCCCTATCCCCCACCCCCAGACCACAACTAAAACTGAGTACAGTAGGACTGCCTGGCATGTGGCAGTCCAATTGCAAACAAGGACTGCCACAGTCTTGGCAGTCCTCTATTGAAAGAGGACTGTTAGGACTCTGGCAGTCCTTGTTTACATGTGGACTGCCACATGCTTGGCAGTCCTACTGTACTCAGGGCCGACAGACGAACGACTCGCTAGTTTGTCGTTTTCTAGGGTTAGGGTTTGAAGAAAAATTATGGGTTTGTCGTGTTCAAAAATGCCATTCATAAACCCTAAAGACATTCTAAACCTAAATTATCAAAAGTTTTTAGAGAATTAAAACTATTATAGGGTTTCGAATAGAATGTAGAAAATTATAGAAGAAATTAGGGAAGAACGTACCTAGAATCCGATTTCTTCGACTTGCGTGTCATCTCGTCGAATGTAGGAGTGTTCTTGAAAAAAAATTTGGTGGAGGAATTAGGATTAGAGTGGTGGAGGAGAAGAGACTAGGGTTTTGGGAGAGGGAGAGAGAGCTCTTCTTTTTTTCTTTTGGAGGATAGAGAGAGACAAATGAGGTTTGGGAAGGAAATGAGAGTTTGGGGGGTTGGGCTGCCCCCTAGCAAAATGTGGGTTGTCCCCTAGTAAAATCTTCACTTTTTGGACTGCCCCTAAGTAAGGGCTGCCCCCTAGTAGAAGTTGTGGTGCCCCTAAAAAAACCAAAATAAATAATGAGTATTTGTTACCGAGCAGCTGTACTGTACTCTCTCTCTCTCTCTCTCGTCCGTGGCGAGTATGGCGTTCTGTCACGTTACTCTCCTTTCGCACCCTCCATTTCCAGCAACAAAGGCTTTATCCAAACCACAGAAAACCCCAATCCCAAAATCAAAACCGACCGATTCCAAAAAATGGATTTGCTCGGATTTGCGTTCCAAATCGCTCAATTTGGCATTCTCCGCCGCACTCGCCGTCGGAATCGCTCTCTCCGGTCCGACCGATTATTTTACTCTTTTTCCCTACACACGTGTTTATGTTTTCTTGCTCGGTTTGGATTCTTAGGGCTTCTAGAATTGAATTTGATTCCCTGGACACTCCAGGAGCTGGTGCCGGCCGTGTCTCCTCGTGTCGGACACGACACGCGCTCAAAAGCACACTAGTACAAGTACAACCACCGAGTCGGGCACCGCATTGTCATTTTTGGAGGAGTCAATTTTTGTGCACCCACCGAAGTATAAACTTGTGTGTATGTTTACCTTTCCACCCAACGATTGCCACGGGTGAAACTACTAGTCAAAACTTATGTGGATGTTCCCCACTCTGCTCTAGGCGGAGATGTTCGCAATTCCACTCAAGATGAAAACCACAATGGTTTTAGGACACGTGGTAAAACCTTTGAATGAAATGGGGAATATCCACACAAGTTCTAGTTTTGGTGGGTGAACCAAAACGGACTCCAATGGTTTTAGTTTTACACGTGACAACCAACCATTGACTGAAATGGTGAACATCCACACAAGTTTTGTGGAGCAAACATGTCCCCTTTCACATGAAGATGTGGGTCCTATCAATTTTTTAAAAAAAATAGGCAAATGTTAAAGGCTACCCCCTTTTACTGAGGGCCACCAACTTAAAATTTTTAAAAAAATTACAAGTTTGCCATTTTGAAAACACTAAGGGCCACCCCGCTTCTGTCAATCGAGGACTGCATAACTTGCCTGCAGTCCAAAGTGAACACAGGACTACAGTACTTGCCTGCAGTTCTAGATTTTTTTAAAATTTCCAACTTACAGTGACTGCAGGACTTGCCTGCAGTCTAAAGTGAAGATAGGACTGCAGGCATGCCCTGCAGTCACTGTAGGTTGCTGCGGAAGGTGGTGGGAGGCGGAGGGTGCTGCGGAGGGGGCTGCGGGAGGATGAGGAGGAGGAGAGTCGGGGTGCTGGCAGCAGGGGCAGACAAATCGGGACGAGAGTCGGGGCTGGGGAGACATGAGAGGTGGGAGACGGAGGTGCACTTGGAGCAGTGGACCAACGACGGCGGCTGCGAAGGAGGAGGGACGGCAAAGGGGTCGAGGACGGAGAAGCAGAGGCAACAGAAGGAACCTGGGTGGTACTTGAGGACGCAGGAGGTGCAGAGGTGGCAAAGGGCGCCGCGGTGGCGGACAAAGTGGAGCGGACATGAGTCGCGCACGAGGCAGCCGTCGTCGCCACAGCCGGCGGTGGGTTTCGCTGGAGTAGATGCCGTCGTCGTCGTCATCAGTTTGGCATTGACTGATTTCGGGAAAGAGAAAAAAACCTACTTCGAACCCTAATTTTCGGAATTTGGGGAAGGAGTGGAATGGAGTTCGAGGAGACGAAAGAGAGAGACCAGCCATGGTTGCCCTTAGTAAACTTGTGAACTTTAGGTTGCTCTTAGTAAAAAAAATACAAAGGTATGGTTGCCCTTAGTAGGAGGGTTGCCCTTAGTAAAAAGGGGGTGACCTTTAACATTTGCCAAAAAATAACACTCGCAACTGATGGGACCCACTTCTTCATGTGAGAGAGGACAAGTTTGGGGACACACAAACATTTTGTGGAGAACGTAGATCTCAACCTGATCTGTTGTCCCAAATCCTCATCTCCCAATCATGTCCCTCTTTAAACGTGACTCATCATCTATTTAAATTATTAATATATATTTTTATTTATAAATTAAATAATTATGGATATCAAAAGTCACATTTACAAGAGGACATGATTGAGACACGAGGAGTTGGGATAGCTGCACCCAAGTTTTAGTGGGCGAACAACAGGGCCGGCCCTGACCCAGGATAACTAGGACAACCGTTCAGGGCCCACGGACTAGGGGGGCCCAAAAAATTAGTTTAAACATAAATATATTAGTAATCTTCTTCGAAAATAGGATTAATATTTATCATTGATTTTCTTTAACACAAAACAATTGTAATGTTTATAATGTTAGACTCAAGATTTGAAGTATCGGTATCGGACCATTCCTATGAGTATCGGGATCAGTGGGATTGGTGGTATCGACAGTATCGGAGGTTTCGGACCGGAGTATCGGATTTTTTGGTATCGGAAAGCAAATAATTATTAATAAATTATTAACATTTTAGAAAATATATTTTATATCTTTAGGCATAATTTTAATATTTTCAGTGTTGTTTCTTAGTAGTTTTGAAATTGGATGAAATAGTAGTCACCCTTACTGATTGATTTATATACGATAAATAAGTTTTCTTCTTTTACATGCTTTTGTAACCTTTCTATGCTTTTATGCCCTTGTTGATTGGTCTTTTTCGTTCAATTTTTTTTGTCGAATTGACCGAAAAAAAGACCTGCAATGTCGGTATCGGTCAGTATCGGATATCGGTCGGTATCGGATCGGGACATGCCAAACCGTATTGGTATCGGCAGTATCGGATCAGTATCGGCCGATACTGCGAACGATGGTTAGACTTACATATTAGAGGTCCTTAGTTCAATCCATCAAAGCAACATTAGGGCCGGCCCTGGCGAACAGAAATGAACTCTTTTTAGAGTGTCCATGTTGTGTCCGTAGACAGCATTAAATTAAGTTATCTTACGTTTTTGTAGGCAGTAGCCTTTATGTTTGTATTATCAAACTACTCATGTTACAATCAGAATTAATTAATCTGAACCAGTACTTATCCAGTTAGTATCAAATCTACTAATCCAAATAGTAAGAAAATGTTTGTCAATAAATATTGAGTCCATAGGTCTCTGAGACCTTTCAAAACTAATTAATTGTAGGACACGAACTAGCCGACGCAAAAGTTGGGGTTAACAAGCCAGAATTGCTTCCTAAAGAGTTCACTCCGGTGATTGACGTTGCAGGTTTCCTCTCTGCAGGCCAGGTGTGTGTACCTCTCTCGGGGACTTGCCCGTTATTTTTTGGTTTAGTATGCCTAGCTGTAGTCTATTATGGATGCACCTGAGGATACTTGAATATGACTGATGATAACACACATTCCTGTGGTTATCAGTTTGTACCTCAACCACCTCTCATGAAAGGGTTAATAAGCCTGTGTGCTGAAACTATAATCCTTTTTTTTTTTCTCCGAAATATAATTTTCTGATCAGCAAAAGTCTGTCACGGATTTTGTGCACTCAAGGTATCTGCTTACCAGTGTGGAAAGGTAATAGCATTATGGAGGATAATGTGATTGCCATGAGAATCTTGGTCAAGGCTGTTGTTTTTATAACTCTGTTAAAGAAGAAAATTTCTCATTTTAATATCAGGTTACTTTTCCTAGCAGACAGCAAAACAATTGGGATAAAAGCTTTGTTGGTTGTTGGTTGTTGTTGTTGTTGCACTTTATTTTTACTAAAGTAAATTATATCAAATTTCTATTAGGAAAGAAGTAGGAAAAAAACAGTTTCTTCTATCAACATCACTTGAGCTCTCTTTTTTTATTTTGTTTGAGAAAAGGATGGGATGAAGGAGATCCAAACTGACTTCATTCATAGTAAAGCAATATATTTAGTGGTACAATTATAACAACTATGAATCATATAATACGAAAGAGAGGGAAAAAAGGTAAAAGTCTAGGAGATAGAACCAAATAGGATCATTTGATCAATGTAGACGATTGAGCATCACCAATAACCCAAATGGGAACATCCATTGATGTATTTGCCTTCACAGTATCAAACCCCAATAACACCATAAGAATGTGGATAACAAGAGCAAGAAGAAAGAACCCTTGCTCAGAAACTATAAACAGGAGCCCCAACTTTTCTTAAATGAGGTTTCCTAATTTTGAATCCAACTTCTACCCGAGAAGATTGGAGCTTTTCAAAGAATGTTAGGAGAAAAATAGGATCGGCAAACCTCAAATTGAAAATTATTTGATTTCTTTCATGCCAAACGCATTAAGGGTAGCCCCTTACAGCACAGTCGCCAACAGCTTTGTTCTTATTGATATGAGCACATCGTGGAAAGTGTGAAATATTGATGCACAATCTGGGTTTCTAGAGAAGATTATGCTTGTTTAAATACTTACTAGACTATCCTTTTTGCCCCACCGTTAACTTTCCATATACTTTTAATTCTTACGCACTTGACTGGATATATTTTTTAGCACCATTTTTCTCCTACATCTACCAAGTTCTACAAATTATACTCATAATTAAAGTATTATTATGATTTTGTACTCCTTGTATAAGAAGAATAACTGCTAACATTGTTAGGCTATTATTAGGAGAACCGACTTCGTGAAGAGATAACTAACATTGAAAAAGATACAGGATTTAAGCTGAGAGTCCTCGCACAGAATTATCCAGATACACCTGGTAAGACTTTAAATCTTGAGTTATCACTCAATATTACTGCCGATATACTTTATGTTGCTAAACCTTCTCTGCCATTCATTTTGATATTTTCTTGAAGTCATGTGAAAACTTATGTTCCTTGAACTTGATCTGACTAATTATAAGCACTTAGGTTTACTGACATAGAAAAGCTAGTCCATAAGGAATTTAGGAAGTTATGTTTTATAGTTTCTCTAGGTTTTGCTGCATGTGGTGACCACGAAATTGCTTATATTTACTTTTTGTGCTTTCTGTGGATAATTGATGGATAATCTGTCAAAAACTTGCCAGTTTCACATCACGTTGTCCCATTTTCTTGTTTTTTGTTCATCTAGTCGGTTTATGCTTTCTTTACTTTTACAGGACTAGCTATTAAAGACTTTTGGCAAGTGGATGATAGAACTATTGTATTTGTTGCTGATCCAACCTTTGGTAAGAACACACCAAATTGTTTTATGCCACGCTGGTAGATTTTATACTGTGAATGAATCAAAGATGTTGGCTAGTCAATACATGGACCCGGAATGTTCTCTATTACTTGTTTTCATGTGTTTTTTTTT
Source organism: Iris pallida (assembly GCA_029216955.1). Classification (NCBI taxonomy): domain Eukaryota; kingdom Viridiplantae; phylum Streptophyta; class Magnoliopsida; order Asparagales; family Iridaceae; genus Iris; species Iris pallida. The sequence continues at coordinate 15,957,697 of JANAVB010002199.1, forward strand.
TTTTTGAATATTTTCATGGTTTAGTTCCCATGAAAAATCAAGAAGTGGCACCACTTTTTGCTCGAATATAATGAAATGAATTTACAAGTACCATAGTAATTGAGATTACCTCGAGTTTGGTGCTTGGGTAAGTCAAAAGCCCATTTCTTGTCAAGTTACAGAGACATAAAGTAGCAATGTCTGTAAAATGCACAGCATAACTATATCTAGATGTTCTTTGCAATTTACAATAATCAATACAATTTCTAAACAGTCAACACTAGATACTGATGACAATCAATAATGTTTTTCATTGAGGATTAGGTTGTTTCTAGTGAAAAATAACTTTCATTGGGTGTCTGATATCAATTCTCAGGCTTTTTTTCATTCCATCTCAGGCCTCGATTTGCTCTTATCTTAGTATTTATCCAAGACTTCAAGTCGTATGAAATATATAAATCAGTGTAATACTATTATCTTCTTTTTGGTATAATTTGTCATACCAACTGTTATTGGAGTATGGTTCTGTATGGATGGTTTTGTTTAACCTTTATAACATGATTTTCAAAATATTGAAATGCAAAAAACTGCCTTCTAATAAGAATGTTCTCAGAAATCGATACTTAGTGCGCTTTCTTATATAACAAGCTTCCAATCCTTCAAATATGCCCTCCACAAATGAATGTCATGATGGGCAGGCAATATCTTGAATTTCAATGTTGGCACGTTGGTTGATCTAGACATACCTCGAAGCTTCTGGAGTCGCCTAGCTGGAAAGTATGGGAACATGTTTTATTGGAAAGAAAAGGTGAATTTCAAAATCTTACTTTGCTATTACTCTTTCTGAACCCTATTATTGTAGTAGTAACTAGTAAGTTCTTAAAGAATTTCTGACTTCTGACTTACCATAACCTAAATGCAAGAAAAGTTAGACTTGGGTAAGTCGTGTATGACAGTTTTTTTTTTTATCTTGCTTACCCATAGTAACAGGGAATTTATGTATACTTGGATTGCCGGATGCTAATGCTGAATATCCTCAGTGCTCAGGCATACCCAAATTGGAATACATGTCTAATTGAGTGGGTTAGCATAAATTATCTGACAGTAGTCCTCAAAATTTATAGTGAGAGAGAGAGAGAGAGATTTACGGTGATCATCATAGTTCTGAAGTTCTATATGTTAATTGAGGGCATGGTCCCCATGACAACTTTGGACATCACTGTGAGAGAGTAATTCATCACGAGTTGGTCTCCACATCTACTTAAATGGATACAAATAGGATATGGCACAACTTGGTCAATGTGGCATGGGCACGACACCGACTTTGGAGTTTCCTAGTGTTTGAATGTCCGATAGTATCCATGTCAGGTATAATACGCTACAATATCTTTACTCTCATTTTAGCTATTTTATGTTCTCCTATTTTAATTTTATTTGATTATAGCAGCATTTCACTCTCTGTACGCTTATAAATCATTTCATGCTTTCTGCAAGCAATTCATGTCTACTTATTAGTGTGGTGTATGTAATACTTTGTGATAAACTGATGATCATTCTACCCCTAAATTGTTTAAAACTTAGATATGGTTTCATAAATCTTAAGGAACTACTTCGGAGAGCCTGGTGAAATAACTCACAACTATGCTTTATAAAAAAAATGAACACCATTAAATCTAGGTTGGTTTACAAACTAGCATTTTTCATGTATGGTGTTGGGAAATGTAACAAGAATCTGATGATACGCGTTGATGTTAATATTTTCATGGTTGAGGCAGGGGGAAGATGCATCCATCGAAGCTGCTGTAATGGCGATCTCTAATTGTCTGAGAGAACCTGTTGGAGCAAATAACTGCTCCGAAGTAAAGTAACTATGAGTTCGTTATATCGTCGCAGATATGATTTCGAAGGAAGAAGATATTGCGACAACCATTGCAGGATATGAAGATGGTCATTTTCATTCTAATTCATTCAGTCTGTGCATGACCTCTGGTTCTGCATTTGTAATCACAATTCCTGATTGTAGTCAGTGAAAGAGAGAATATTGTAAAAGTACTCTTTGTTAGTGCCGAGGCACAATTTTCGATGGAAAATTCTGAAACTGAAACAATTGTAAAGACAACGTTTCAAATGCAACACCTTAAAGAAGATGTGCAACAGAGATCCTGGAGGATTCTGAATTACGAGGATCTAAAAAGATTCTACGTAATACACAAAAAATCTAAAGAGACTTTTGTGCAAGCGACTATCGGCAGTAGAGCTTCTAAAAAGAAGTTACTGTAAAAGGCAACAGCAGCGATGACAGGCGAGAATGAAATGCTGGGGTGAATGAACCACCGTTGCTCAAAGCTTTATTCGTCCCACACGAGCACGAACAGCTTCCAGGAACCAGCAAGTTCACGAAGAACTTCTGGAACGCTCGTAAGTCAATATTTGAGACTTGAACGGGCTTCCTGGACTTAACAGACTCCCTCAACTCTCTTTTTGGTACATCTTTCAAAGGAGGCCAAGGGGCTCTATTTATATAGTGGAGTTGAGACTTCACCTCTTCTCCTATCCGATGTGGGACTAAAATACCAATACTCAAAAATAGAGTTTGATATTTTAGATCATCCCACAATCAGCATAGAAGTGTGCCAGTCCACGCCTACCCCCCGAACACTCCCGTGCATGCACGAGACATCCTGGAGTCCGTGTCCGAGTCCGAGTCCGCACAACAAAAATTAACTTGCATCCTTGTTGGATTTAATCCTTTTTCCTTCTAGGAAAATACTTTCACATGGCACAAACTTGTGCCCCACTACACCTCATGTGCACACCTCAACACAAGCAATGCATTATATTGAGATACTCACCATTTGGTGTAGCCGATGTGGGACTATCTTTTCTAGTCCAAAGGCAAAAATACCAACAATCCTCCACATATCTCAATATATGGGTTGAGCGTTCCCCACAGTGACTGCCCATCATGCATTAGGAGAGATGTCGCTACGACTTGAATCTTCCCGCATAGGTTAAATAACAGCATGATACAAGAATGGACTAAGCCTTGAATTCTGCACCATAACTGCAATTCTTCCTACTCACATAATGACATCAACTGTGCTTCTGGCTGCACATTGAAGGCCTTGTGCCAGCCTAGTTTCAGTGTATAATTTTTGGGCGTCTACAAGTTTACCTTCAAGAGATGGCCTGATATCTCTGTCCATACACTATAGGTGAGTTCTTTATAAAGAGTCATGGCATGAAGCATTGCGCTTCTTTGCGGTGCTACGCCGCTATGACATGGCTTAAAGCCGAGGCTTTACCCCACCTGGGTACCTCATCGTAGTGTCATACTACTGTAGCATGAGGTCACAGGCCTCTTTGTAGTGCCAAACTACCCAGCATGAAGCCTTGCGCTTCCGTACGGTGTTACGCCGCTATGACATGGCTCACAAAGCCGAGGCTTTACCCTACCTGGTACCTCTTCGTGGTGTCATGCCACTGTAACATGAGGACATCGTCCTCTTTGTAGTGCTGTCTACTTCTCTTTATTACGATTATCATACAGCATTAGGCTATCTGCCTATTTGCGGTGCTACTCCGCTGTGACTTGGCTTGCAAAGCCGAGGCATTACCCCTACCTGGGAACCTCATGGTGGAGTCACCCCACTATAGCATGGAGTTACACTCCTTGTAGTGCTGCGCTACCGTGCTTCCTGTAAAGCACTCCAGGCATTCACTCTGCCTGAGAACTCATTAAGGCATTTAAGCTAACCTTCCTACAGGATCCGTTTTTCGCAGAAAACAACAGTAGACATCAGTGGTTGTAGGTCCGTAACCTCTCCATGTCACAGAGGACAAGTACCCACCGTTCCTGATATTCTTCTGGTTAATAGTCCTCCTTTGAACCAAAAGCTAGATGCCTAGTAGATTTCTCTTTGAACTAATAGCATAAAACTTTATGGTAGGATTGTAATAACACAATATCAGAATGCCTTCAAGCCTATTTTACAAGCTGTGTCATCGACCAGCTGGCGCTTGAGGCCCTTGGTGAACGGATCCGCCAGGTTCTCCTGACTCCGAACATCAATCACTGCAATAACACCCCTCTTGATGAGATCGTGTATTGTCCTGTGCTTCAACCGCACAGTCCTCTTCTTTCCGTTGAAGAGGTCATTTGATGCCACTGCTGCTGCCGCCTGGTTGTCACAGTATATCGGTATTGCCGGTATCTGAGCCCCAACCACCGGAAGATCATACATGAGCTCCCGAAGCCACTCTGCTTCATCTGCAGCAGCATCCAATGCAAAGAATTCAGATTCCATGGAGGAGCGAGATAACATAGTCTGCTTCTTCGACTTCCACGATATAGCAGCTCCGCCCATGACGAATACGAATCCACCTGTAGAATACTCGCTCTCCATATCTAAACACCATCTAGCATCACTGAAGCCTTCCACTACTGACGGATCTCCGTTGTAGAAAAGTGCATATGTCTGAGTTTTCTTGAGATATCTCATAACACGCTTCACAGCTTTCCAGTGCTCAATGCCTGGATTGCTAGTGAACCGACTCAGCATTCCCACTGCAAAAGCTATGTCAGGTCTTGTGGTAGTAGTAGCGTACATCAAGCTTCCGATGACGCTAGCGTACTCCAACTGCCTGACGCTTTCCCTCGAATTTGGCTCCAGCTTCTGATCACTCCGGTACGGTGTATCAATAAAAGAAAGATCTTAATACCCGTAGCGAGTGAGCATCTTCTCAATATAATGAGATTGTGACAGCGCTATTCCAGTGCCTGTCTGGATGATCTTGAGCCCCAAGATTACGTCGGCATCCCCCAAGTCCTTCATACTGAACTTGGTCGAGAGGAATTTCTTTGTCTCTGTGACGCAGCTTAAATCCGTACCTAGGATTAGCATGTCGTCCACGTAAAGACATACGATTACTCCTCTTCCGTCCGCAAACTTCGTATAGACACACTTGTCTGTTTCACTGACCCTGTAGCCATTTGACCTTATCACCTTGTCAAACTTCTCATGCCACATTTTGGGAGCTTGTTTCAAACCATACAGAGACTTCATCAACTTGGAGACTTTGTCTTCCAGACCTCTGACGACAAAACCTTCTGGTTGTTGCATGTAGATCTCTTCGGTCAGCTCGTCATTAAGGAATACCGTTTTCACATCCATCTGATGTATCACCAGCTTGTGTATTGCTGCTAGAGCAATTAACAATCTGATGGTTGTCATCCGAGCTACTGGAGCATAAGTGTCAAAGTAGTCGATCCCCTGCTTCTGAGCAAACCCCTTGGCCACTAGCCTGGCCTTGAACTTGTCAATGGTTCCATCTGCTTTCATCTTCTTCTTGAAGATCCATTTGCATCCGATGGGTCTTGCTCCTTCTGGCAGGTCAACCAATACCCATGTGTTATTGGAGGTGATTGAGTCAATCTCGTTGTCTATCGCCTCCTTCCAGAATACAGCATCTCTGGTCTTCATCGCCTCATCATAGGTCAGCGGATCTGCTTCCACATGATAGGTGACGAAGTCATCTCCGAAGTCTTTCGGCCTCCTCGTTCGCTTAGTTGACGGCTCAGCGAGTTCTGGTTCAGCTGGTGTCTCCTTGACGACAGCTTCATCTTGGACTACTGGTTCATTAAAGACTTCTGTCTGCTTTGTACCCTCATCATTCTCCGGAAGATCCGCGAGAACAATATTCTTGTGTTTTGCAAACTTGTCTTCAAAGTATTCAGCATCGCGAGATTCGATGATATGGTTTGACTCGATATCAAGGAATCTCCGAGCATCACTCTTCTCGGCATACCCCAAGAAGATCGCCTTCGTAGTCCTTGTCCCCAGCTTCTGAATCTTCAGATCCGGGAGCTTCACATAAGCCAGACACCCCCACACTCGAATGACATTCAAGTTAGGTCTGACTTTGAACTAGAGATCATGAGGAGTTATGTCGGAAGTTGCATATGGCACTCTGTTCAGAATGAACGTTGCCTTTAATGCAGCTTCTCCCCAGTAGCACTTTGGAAGACCCGCAGTCAACAGCATGGAGTTCATCATCTCTGTCAACGTTCTGTTCTTCCTTTCTGCTACTCCGTTGGATTGAGGAGAGTACGGAGCCGTTGTCTCATTGATGATTCAATGTTCTTTGCAGAATGATAAGAATTCATGAGACCGATACTCCCCGCCTCGATCACTCCTTAACCTCTTGAGATATTGTCTAGTTTGCCGCTCAGCCTCGGCCCTGAACTCCTTGAACTTCTCGAATGCTTCGTCTTTAGACTTGAGCAAGTAAACGAAAGCATACTTTGAGAAGTCATCGATGAAAGTAATGAAATACTTCATCCCGGCCTTTGTAGAGAATTGTTTGAAGTCACAGATATCTGAGTGAACCAACTCCAGAAGATCTGTGCTTCGATGGACCCTGTGAAAGGGTTTCCTTGTGATCTTCGTCTGAGCACATACTTCGCATTTCTCTACCTTACCCCCACACTTGGAGATAAGTCCTAGACTAGACATTCTGTTAATCATTTTACAATGAACATGTCCTAGCCTATTATGCCACAACTCAAGAGAATAATCAGAAAAAGTGATTGCATTTATATTATCATGCTGGGTTACAACAAGCTGAATCTTGTTGTCACGCCCCAGTACCGAAATACGGGGACGGACTAGGCCAGCTACTCCGTATGAGGTATAAAACGTCATACGGCGATCGTGGCTGTCAATCTTGCTGGGTATCCTAGCATGCAAGCAGTCTATGGCCTAAATCTGATCTCATATCCACAGGCAATAATCAATGAAATAACGACAAGAGAGATAATCATATGAAAAACAGGAAATACTCATATGATAATCAGAGAGTCTACAATAAGAAATAATGTAGACAAGAATACCTTCCCACACAGTTCCCTCATGGTCAGGAACTGAAGCACGTCCTCCAAGTCAAGTCTGGAAGATCCACATGGTCGGTCACAGGCAATCTGGGAACAATCCAGGGTTGGTCAGGCCAACCGTAGCAAGTACCAGAAAGGAAGGCTCAAGGACGGACGAAGAAAACCAGCAGGATATAATATAACAGAAATAGCATCTAAAAACAGTAAATGAGGTAAGGGATCGTGCGGTACCAACGCACGATAACAATCCAACAACTAAAAGTATTCTGGTCGTAACCTCGGTCGATAGCCTATCGTAGCACAATAACCAACCCAACAATCAAACAAGAACATGGGTTGGATCATGCACCACGATAGTCCATGTTCCTCAGTTATTCCCAAAAGTAACTCAACAATCATCACAATCATCCTAACATACACTAATGCCAGCATCGCTAACTGGAGATCGTAGTCTGTCATCGGAGCAGTAACCCATCCCTACATCAAACAAGAACAAGGGAACGAATTACTGCACCGGGACAGCGTTACGTGCCAGCCAGCTTAGCAAGCAACAAGCCAAACAATTATATAAATAAGCGGCCACTCAAATGTCTACGGCTGTCTATGTGGTGGTTGGGTTACCCCAACAATGCCATATAGGAATCCTCAGATCGTGCTATATCCCGCAAGGGCTAGCGAGGCCAAATAACACATAGCAGGTAGGTATGCACGGTCCCTCGGAAGGCCACCGTGCTAAGCAGGAGTACATATAGTAGTCGGATACTGCCATATCCGTGGCGGCCAACCCCGACGCGCCAGGACGAGCCTGTGGCGGCCGGTAATGCACGATCTCGGGATTCCGTTCCCTCCCAATGCTTCTACCATTTTTTAGTTGCCTAGATTAACCCTACATTTATCCGGAATCACATGCCGTGGTCACATGCTCATCCTCCTAGATGTCGTACCTCAGTACGAGAACGCTAAGTAAGAATCAGCCTCGGCACCTATAGTCCCAGTTGTGATCCATCCTTAGTGTTATGCAACAAGCAAGCAAGCAATCCTAACCACGCTAAAACTATAGGCCAACTACCAGATACCCGTGCAGGTAATCATATAATATAGCCAGAATATCAAGATGGCATCGCAATGCCATATAATCATGGAAGTAGCACCTCAAAGTGCCAATAGACAAAGGGCACCGCAGTGCAAGGTCAGGGCCAGTACCTCACGGGGTAAGCTGGACTTATAGCACGGATACAGGTAGTCAGGTCTGGGACAAGGACAACTCTGTCAGCCACAAGAAGTCATCTGCCCACATCGTGGCATGGATATCAGGTCAAGTACAAGACCAGAACCTCTACTATAATAACATCTCAAGCATATATGGGAGCCTACAGCTCCAATCATCAAGTCGGTCTATCCACCAAATCAATCTATCAAGTGTCTCCCATCCATGAGGGAGTGAATATCACGTCAATAAAGACAACCACCAAATACCAATCTCATTTCCCCTAACAATGCTAGGCCCTCAGACTCACAAGAATCCTCCTAGACAATGATCACAAGCCACTAGAAAACAAGCCCCTCAACTACCAAGACACAGCAATCAACCAGGTTCTCTAACTACCGGAATACACAAAGGTACCGGATTGGGCGTTTGGGAAGTCGAGTAAAAATCATATAATAATACCCTCGATATCCTCCTCGTTCCGCGAGACACTCGCACCAGTATCCAAAATCCAAAAGTCCTCGAAGACATATCTGATCAAATTAGAACATCACCAAAGAACTAGCAACACTATCTAAGAACCCACTTAGTCTACCATAATCATTATCTCAATATCATATCTCCTCATAGTCAATCCTCGAATCAGATCAAAATCCCAACACACGGGTCAGCACTTAATCAACGCCGTCGGATGATGGCAAGGATTGTGTGAACCACTCTGGATCAGATCCACAACCCTTAAACCAAACAAGGACCAGGGTTGCAGACCCTCACCCGAGTAGAACCACTCTCCTTACACAATCCGGCAGACGGGACAGACAATGAGATAACAAACTAAACTAGAACACCATCTAAAGGAAGAATCACGAGCCAAGAGTCCAATGGGTGATGCCGTCGAAAAGGCAAGGATTGCGTGAACCACTCTGGATCAGATCCACAACCCTTAAAACAAACAAGGACCAGGGTTGCAGACCCTCACCCGAGTAGAACCGCTCTCCTTACACAATCCGGCGGACAGGACAGATCAAGACGCTAGGCGACTAATCTAGTCGGGAGTCTACCTAGCAGGCAATGAGATCAGGGATACTATACCAAGAAGAACATGCATGAGTTCAGTCCCGCAAACCAAAGGAATGGCACTGCCCAATCCTTCGAACCAAATTCCCAACCGGGAATTCTGAAAAAATCCGGCAGTCTCCTTTGTATTCTGGACGGGAGTACCCTACAAATTGGGGCTAAAATCCACTCGGCGCAACCCGCCGCAGAATCGCAATTCGAGAACACTAAGTCTCGACCTCCAGTAGCACTACGATGCGTACTGGGCACCAACCCTAGCCGAGAACACTAAGTCTCGGCCTCCAGCAGCACTACAATGCGTACTGGGCGCCAAGCCAACATGCATAATATAATCAACTAACCGCCTCGCAGGGCGCATCACAGCACATGTCTATGGTTCTAACCCAAGCACAATCACAGCCACAAGAGTAGTTCGCCAAGCCGTACCCGACCGCGAGTCGGACACGGGGCATATGGGGACAATCCATACGTGTGAGTCGTGCTCGTCTCCTCGGAGGTGTGGATGACCCGTCCGAGTTGTCCGGTCGTAAACCGGTATCGAACCAAGCTATCCTAGAGAGAGGGCAAGAGCCGTCGATGAGCAAGGGATACTTGCCTAGAGGGCTCGGCTAGGTAAGCAAGTCTTCGGCGATCTGGACCCAAGCTAGCACGTCCATCGAGGTCCTCAGAACACATAATAAACAATCATTAGAATTAAATAATAAAATAATAGAATAATCACAAGAGATGGCAGAAGGCTATACCGTGCGGGTCCCGCAAGCAGCGCAGGGATCTGGCACGGAAACTGAGGCACGCAGACCGATACGGGCACGCAACCCGAGACGCGCACGTGTATCGAGACGCACACGAGAATCGAGATGACTCGAATATCGAGACGAACAAGAAACAGAAACGTGCACGTAAATCAAGACGTGCACGTAGATCGAGACGACACAGAAACCAATGCAGCACGCCAATCGGAGCGAGCACGCAAACCGAAGCAACACAAGATACAATATTATGCGCAAATCGATACGGCACGCAAATCGGTGCGTGCACGTAAATCGAGGCGGCACGTGTCACAAGTTAGGCACAAAGGCCGAGACACGAGGATCGAGGCAACACACAAACCGAGGTGGTGCGGTGCCCGAGACAGCGCGGGGCTCGAGGCGTCCCGCTGCCCATGACAACACGTGAATCGAGGCGACACGAGAACCGAGACAGCACGTGCACCAAGGTATACGCGTATCGAGACGGCACATAACCCGAGCAGCGCGGGGCCCAAAGCGTCCCGCTGCTCGAGGCGTGCACGGAGCTCGAGGGCTCGCTTCCCGAGACGTACGGGAAACGAGGGAACACGCAAGTCAAGCGTGCGTGCGGCCCGAGGAGAGCGCGACTCCCAAGGCTGCACACTGCTCGAGCAGCACGGGGCCCAAGGGCGATCCGCCACTCGAGGCTGGCGCGACGCTCGCGGCGGGGCACGGCGGCTCGCCGGACAGAAGGGAAGAGGGAGAGGAGGAGCAGATCCATGGAGGGGAAGTGCCGTCGGGGTCGGCCAGGCTCCGGCGGAGGGGAGGAGACAGAGAGGGGAGGCCGGAGGAGCTTACCGGGGTAGATCGGCTCTCCGGCGGAGGAGACAGCGGCCACGGAGGAGATGGCGGCGCTGGCGGTGGCGGCCGCAGCGGAGGCCGGAGGGGGCGACGATGATGGTGGTGGCGCTGGTGGCTGATGGCGGTGGGAGCTCAGGGCGGCCGGAGGTCGGCGGAGGCCGGGAGAAGAGAGGGAGACAGCGAGCGAGAGAGAGGGACGAGAGGCCGAGTGAGCGGGAGAGAGGAGAGTTGAGGGAGGAGAGAGAGGGCCGGAGGGGGTGAGTGTGGTCGGGAGAGAGATGAGAGAGAGAGAAAGGAATTGGGGGTGGGGGTCGGCTGATCCAGCAAATAAGAGGGGAGAGAGAGGAAGAGTGAAGAGAGAGGTGAGGGGGTTAAGTAGGGGGAGGAGAGAGAGATGATGTGAGGGAGTGAAATGACAAGAGAGAGGGGGAGTAGATATTTTGGAGGGTAGACTTGGATCATGAAATTAATTAATAATAAATAATTAATGAGGGCAAAATCACCTCCAATAAAATAATAAAAATTTTAAATACACCCCAAAAATTAAAATCCTCCAAAATACGAAATACAGTCAAAATACAGTCATATACCTATTTCTAAAATAGGGATATGATATCCTACCCACCTTACAAAAATTTCGTCCTCGAAATTTCGAAATCATGTATATAAGATTTTCAAAACTAGTACATATAGGTACCATGAAAACTCTACCCACCTTACAGAAATCAAGTAATACAATAAGAAACGAACCAAATCTCAATATGAAAACATCAAAGAGAACAAGTCTCGCTAAATAAATCAACTCGCAAGGTAAATCGAAAACATCGAAAGAATCTCGAAAATCAAAGTCTCGCATACACGAAATAACCCCATAAATCAAAACAAGTATAGAATGTCGAAAACAATGTCAGAAAACGTAAAATCCCAACTGCATAAAAATCCTCACAAATCATAAAATACAGGATATATGTCTCGAACCGATGACCGTAGTTACTAATATCCGAAAAATGTGTATCATGATCATTCCCTGCCACGCCATCCGGAATGGCTGCAAAAGATGCATCAGGGCACTATAATCGATCGGCTGCAACTTTCGTTACCACGCCGTCAAGGTATACTAGGGTCATCCGGTACTCTCGACAAATACCCAAAACGAACCAAATCCATAACCCAAATATCCAATTCACTAAAATCACAAAATCTCTAACAATATAACGAGTCCTAGAAAACCATCAAAATCCAAAATCCAGGTGAATCGTATCACACATCCGAAAATATCTTCAATAATAACCACAAGATAGCTTTTCTAGGAAAATACTCCATATCCGTAGAAAAATACTCCAAATCAAGAATCCATATCAAAATATAATGTATAGCAAGTATATCTATAAAAATAATATCTGAAACAGATAATCATGGGTGCGCAACTGTCCGGAATCAAGGAAGCCAAATCGATACGAGAATATCCCTCGGATACTCAACAAATGTTAAAATATCCAATCTCAGAGTCCTGATGAAATCTTCATTCCGCAGCAATCCAGCCAACGCTCGAAGAGGGCGATAATGATACTAAGTCAACACGAAGTCAACGCACGAAAGAGATAACAAGAAATCAACCAAGGTGAAACACCGGTAGAAAGTACAGAACCCAAGACAGATAATCAAGTAACCCAATGATGGAGATAAGATGACATCTCATCGGATAAAACGATCGACATGACCAACTATAGGATCATATCTATCAAACAAGGATCAGGGGTAGATAACAACAAATGAGACAGGGCAAAGCAAAATAGGTCCAGGTAGAGATGAGGACCAATTCACAAGTTCAAGGGAGCGAAGGGCAAGTGTAGCAAGTTAGAATCCCAAGGAATAGTGGACTGAGATCAACAATCATGTGATACCCAACAATATCTCAAAACGAGACCTGCATGGGCCACCACTAAAACCTTGTCACGCCCCAGTACTGAAATACGGGGACAGACTAGGCCAGCTACTCCGTATGAGGTATAAAACATCATACGGCGATCGTGGCTGTCAATCTTGCTGGGTATCCTAGCATGCAAGCAGTCTATGGCCTAAATCTGATCTCATATCCACAGGCAATAATCAATGAAATAACGACAAGAGAGATAATCATATGAAAAATAGGAAATACTCATATGATAATCAGAGAGTCTACAATAAGAAATAATGTAGACAAGAATACCTTCCCACACAGTTCCCTCATGGTCAGGAACTGAAGCACGTCCTCCAAGTCAAGTCTGGAAGATCCACATGGTCGGTCACAGGCAATCTGGGAACAATCCAGGGTTGGTCAGGCCAACCGTAGCAAGTAACAGAAAGGAAGGCTCAAGGACGGACGAAGAAAACCAGCAGGATATAATATAACAGAAATAGCATCTAAAAACAGTAAATGAGGTAAGGGATCGTGCGGTACCAACGCACGATAACAATCCAACAACTAAAAGTATTCTGGTCGTAACCTCGGTCGATAGCCTATCGTAGCACAATAACCAACCCAACAATCAAACAAGAACATGGGTTGGATCATGCACCACGATAGTCCATGTTCCTCAGTTATTCCCAAAAGTAACTCAACAATCATCACAATCATCCTAACATACACTAATGCCAGCATCGCTAACTGGAGATCGTAGTCTGTCATCGGAGCAGTAACCCATCCCTACATCAAACAAGAACAAGGGAACGAATTACTGCACCGGGACAGCGTTACGTACCAGCCAGCTTAGCAAGCAACAAGCCAAACAATTATATAAATAAGCGGCCACTCAAATGTCTACGGCTGTCTATGTGGTGGTTGGGTTACCCCAACAATGCCATATAGGAATCCTCAGATCGTGCTATATCCCGCAAGGGCTAGCGAGGCCAAATAACACATAGCAGGTAGGTATGTACGGTCCCTCGGAAGGCCACCGTGCTAAACAGGAGTACATATAGTAGTCGGATACTGCCATATCCGTGGCGGCCAACCCCGACGCGCCAGGACGAGCCTGTGGCGGCCGGTAATGCACGATCTCGGGATTCCGTTCCCTCCCAATGCTTCTACCATTTTTTAGTTGCCTAGATTAACCCTACATTTATCCGGAATCACATGCCGTGGTCACATGCTCATCCTCCTAGATGTCGTACCTCAGTACGAGAACGCTAAGTAAGAATCAGCCTCGGCACCTATAGTCCCAGTTGTGATCCATCCTTAGTGTTATGCAACAAGCAAGCAAACAATCCTAACCACGCTAAAACTATAGGCCAACTACCAGATACCCGTGCAGGTAATCATATAATATAGCCAGAATATCAAGATGGCATCGCAATGCCATATAATCATGGAAGTAGTACCTCAAAGTGCCAATAGACAAAGGGCACCGCAGTGCAAGGTCAGGGCCAGTACCTCACGGGGTAAGCTGGACTTATAGTACGGATACAGGTAGTCAGGTCTGGGACAAGGACAACTCTGTCAGCCACAAGAAGTCATCTGCCCACATCGTGGCATGGATATCAGGTCAAGTACAAGACCAGAACCTCTACTATAATAACATCTCAAGCATATATGGAAGCCTACAGCTCCAATCATCAAGTCGGTCTATCCACCAAATCAATCTATCAAGTGTCTCCCATCCATGAGGGAGTGAATATCACGTCAATAAAGACAACCACTAAATACCAATCTTATTTCCCCTAACAATGCTAGGCCCTCAGACTCACAAGAATCCTTCTAGACAATGATCACAAGCCACTAGAAAACAAGCCCCTCAACTACCAAGACACAGCAATCAACCAGGTTCTCTAACTACCGGAATACACAAAGGTACCGAATTGGGCGTTTGGGAAGTCGAGTAAAAATTATATAATAATACCCTCGATATCCTCCTCGTTCCGCGAGACACTCGCACCAGTATCCAAAATCTAAAAGTCCTCGAAGACATATCTGATCAAATTAGAACATCACCAAAGAACTAGCAACACTATCTAAGAACCCACTTAGTCTACCATAATCATTATCTCAATATCATATCTCCTCATAGTCAATCCTCGAATCAGATCAAAATTCCAACACACGGGTCAGCACTTAATCAACGCCGTCGGATGATGGCAAGGATTATGTGAACCACTCTGGATCAGATCCACAACCCTTAAACCAAACAAGGACCAGGGTTGCAGACCCTCACCCGAGTAGAACCACTCTCCTTACACAATCCGGCGGACGGGACAGACAATGAGATAACAAACTAAACTAGAACACCATCTAAAGGAAGAATCACGAGTCAAGAGTCCAATGGGTGATGCCGTCGAAAAGGCAAGGATTGCGTGAACCACTCTGGATCAGATCCACAACCCTTAAAACAAACAAGGACCAGGGTTGCAGACCCTCACCCGAGTAGAACCGCTCTCCTTACACAATCCGGCGGACAGGACAGATCAAGACGCTAGGCGACTAATCTAGTCGGGAGTCTACCTAGCAGGCAATGAGATCAGGGATACTATACCAAGAAGAACATGCATGAGTTCAGTCCCGCAAACCAAAGGAATGGCACTGCCCAATCCTTCGAACCAAATTCCCAACCGGGAATTCTGAAAAAATTCGACAGTCTCCTTTGTATTCTGGACGGAAGCACCCTACAAATTGGGGCTAAAATCCACTCGGCGCAACCCGCCGCAGAATCGCAATTCGAGAACACTAAGTCTCGACCTCCAGTAGCACTACGATGCATACTGGGCACTACAATGCGTACTGGGCGCCAAGCCAACATGCATAATATAATCAACTAACCGCCTCGCAGGGCGCATCACAGCACATGTCTATAGTTCTAACCCAAGCACAATCACAGCCACAAGAGTAGTTCGCCAAGCCGTACCCGATCGCGAGTCGGACACGGGGCATATGGGGACAATCCATACGTGTGAGTCGTGCTCGTGTCCTCGGAGGTGTGGATGACCCGTCCGAGTTGTCCGATACGGTCGTAAACCGGTATCGAACCAAGCTATCCTAAGTTATCATCATGGCAGTTCTACTACTAGGCTACACTAATCATGATTATACAATTTACAAGTACAAATTAATTAAATGCAATAAAATCCAGGAGAGAGGGCAAGAGCCGTCGATGAGCAAGGAATACTTGCCTAGAGGGCTCGGCTAGGTAAGCAAGTCTTCGACGATCTGGACCCAAGCTAGCACGTCCATCGAGGTCCTCAGAACACATAATAAACAATCATTAGAATTAAATAATAAAATAATAGAATAATCACAAGGGATGGCAGAAGGCTATACCGTGCGGGTCCCGCAAGCAGCGCAGGGATCTGGCACGGAAACTGAGGCACGCAGACCGATACGGGCACGTAACCCGAGACGCGCACGTGTATCGAGACGCGCACGAGAATCGAGATGACTCGTATATCGAGACGAACAAGAAACAGAAACGTGCACGTAAATCAAGACGTGCACGTAGATCGAGACGACACAGAAACTAATACAGCACGCCAATCGGAGCGAGCACGCAAACCGAGGCAACACAAGATACAATATTACGCGCAAATCGATACGGCACGCAAATCGGTACGTGCACGTAAATCGAGGCGGCACCGGTCACAAGTTAGGCACAAAGGCCGAGACACGAGGATCGAGGCAACACACAAACCGAGGTGGCACGGTGCCCGAGACAGCGCGGGGCTCGAGGCGTCCCGCTGCCCAAGGCAACACGCGAATCGAGGCGACACGAGAACCGAGATAGCACGTGCACCAAGGTGTACGCGTATCGAGACGGCACATAACCCGAGCAGCACGGGGCCCAAAGCGTCCCGCTGCTCGAGGCGTGCACGGAGCTCGAGGGCTCGCTTCCCGATACGTACGGGAAACGAGGGAACACGCAAGTCAAGCGTGCGCGCGGCCCGAGGAGAGCGCGACTCCCAAGGCTGCACACTGCTCGAACAGCGCGGGGCCCAAGGGCGATCCGCCACTCGAGGCTGGCGCGACGCTCGCGGCGGGGCACGGCGGCTCGCCGGACAGAAGGGAAGAGGGAGAGGAGGAGCAGATCCATGGAGGGGAACTGCCGTCGGGGTCGGCCAGGCTCCGGCGGAGGGGAGGAGACAGAGAGGGGAGGCCGGAGGAGCTTACCGGGGTAGATCGGCTCTCCGGCGGAGGAGACAGCGGCCACGGAGGAGATGGCGGCGCTGGCGGTGCTGGCGGTGGCGGCCGCAGCGGAGGCCGGAGGGGGCGACGATGATGGTGGTGGCGCTGGTGGCTGATGGCGGTGGGAGCTCAGGGCGGCCGGAGGTCGGCGGAGGCCGGGAGAAGAGAGGGAGACAGCGAGCGAGAGAGAGGGACGAGAGGCCGAGTGAGCGGGAGAGAGGAGAGTTGAAGGAGGAGAGAGAGGGCCGGGGGGGGTGAGTGTGGTCGGGAGAGAGATGAGAGAGAGAGAAAGGAATTGGGGGTGGGGGTCGGCTGATCCAGCAAGTAAGAGGGGAGAGAGAGGAAGAGTGAAGAGAGAGGTGAGGGGGTTAAGTAGGGAGAGGAGAGAGAGATGATGTGAGGGAGTGAAATGACAAGAGAGAGGGGGAGTAGATATTTTGGAGGGTAGACTAGGATCATGAAATTAATTAATAACAAATAATTAATGAGGACAAAATTACCTCCAATAAAATAATAAAAATTTCAAATATACCCCAAAAATTAAAATCCTCCAAAATACGAAATGCAGTCGAAATACAGTCATATACCTATTTCTAAAATAGGGATATGACACTTGTACATTCCTTCAGTTTGGAAAGCTTTCCCGAAGAATGTACCCTTCTTGGACATCACCAATTGGCCAGCATTGATGTCCATCCTCAAGCCTGCGTTGCAGAGCAGACTTCCAGAGATCAGGTTCTTAGCAATTACTGGAACATGCTTCACACCTTGAAGCGTCAGAGTGTTCCCCGATGTGAGTTTCAGCTCCACCGTTCCGATCTTCAGTACTTCAGCTTGTGCCTGGTTTACCATTATGACCTTCTCTGAAGTTGGCTCATAAGAGACGAACCAGTCTTTGTCTGAACAGACATGGCATGTCGTACCAGTGTCTATCCACCAGTCTAAGTCAGCCCCCACAGTTGCAACCTGTGCTATCATGGCAACTAAATTAGTAATCATAGAAACCTTACTAGGCTCACCTTGTTCTTTGGGCTTGGACTTGCATTCGGATTTGTAGTGGCCCTTCTTGCCACAATTGAAGCAAGTCACATGGGACTTGGACTTCTGCTGCTTGAAAGCAGGACCCTTCACTTTTAGATTCGTGAAGTCCTTCTTTTTGCGATGAGAAGCAGCCTGCTTCCCCTGGTACTCTCTGGTTTGGACCAGATTTGCCTTCGCCAGTTGTTTGGACAGAGTATCCATCTTCTGTTGAGAGCGCATCTCGTCCTCAACATGGATCTCTTGCAAGAAATCTTCCAAGCTAATTTCTATCTTCTTTCGATGCATCCTTGCATAGAAGTTGCTCCATTCTGTAGGAAGTTTCGCGACGATCCTTCCAACGACAAACTTGTCGACGAGGGGCATGTTCTCGTCTTCTAGTTTCTGACGCAACTTCAGAAACTCCTTCACTTGGGACAGCATCGCCTTCTCGTCTTCGAAGGTCCACTTGTGGTATTTTTCTACCATGAAGATCTTGGACCGGTTCTCGTCATCTTCATAGAGCTTTCCCAAGGAGTCCCATATCTCTTTGGCGATGTCTTCTTGGAGTAGGACTCTGCCAGAGAGTCTTCCATGGAATTGAGTATCAGTAGTTTGCATATACTGTTTTCTCTCTTCCACTTCGCTTGCTTGGTCGTAGCAGCGGCCACAGCCGCAGCAGATCCAGTGGTTGGAACGATCGGTTCTTCTTCTGACAGCACGTGATCAACATTCACGAGTTGAAGATTTAAAGTGACCTTTCGTCTCCATATCTGGAAGTGTTCGCTATCGAATTTCTCCAACTTGTTAAAGCCGGTATCGATGAGCGAAGCACGAGAATTATCCATCTTCTCAATAAAGCTTTGCGATTGTTAGTGCCGAGGCACAATTTTCGATGGAAAATTCTGAAACTGAAACAATTGTAAAGACAACGTTTCAAATGCAACACCTTAAAGAAGATGTGCAACAGAGATCCTGGAGGATTCTGAATTACGAGGATCTAAAAAAATTCTACGTAATACACAAAAAATCTAAAGAGACTTTTGTGCAAGCGACTATCGGCAGTAGAGCTTCTAAAAAGAAGTTACTGTAAAAGGCAACAGCAGCGATGACAGGCGAGAATGAAATGCTGGGGTGAATGAACCACCGTTGCTCAAAGCTTTATTCGCCCCACACGAGCACGAACAGCTTCCAGGAACCAGCAAGTTCACGAAGAACTTCTGGAACGCTCGTAAGTCAATATTTGAGACTTGAACGGGCTTCCTGGACTTAACAGACTCCCTCAACTCTCTTCTTGGTGCATCTTTCAAAGGAGGCCAAGGGGCTCTATTTATATAGTGGAGTTGAGACTTCACCTCTTCTCCTATCCGATGTGGGACTAAAATACCAATACTCAAAAATAGAGTTTGATATTTTAGATCATCCCACAATCAGCATAGAAGTGTGCCAGTCCACGCCTACCCCCCGAACACTCCCGTGCATGCACGAGACATCCTGGAGTCCATGTCCGAGTCCGAGTCCGCACAACAAAAATTAACTTGCATCCTTGTTGGATTTAATCCTTTTTCCTTCTAGGAAAATACTTTCACATGGCACAAACTTGTGCCCCACTACACCTCATGTGCACACCTCAACACAAGCAATGCATTATATTGAGATACTCACCATTTGGTGTAGCCGATGTGGGACTATCTTTTCTAGTCCAAAGGCAAAAACACCAACACTCTTATTTCACTTATGTTGTAAATGTTGTGGAAACTTATTTTTCTCCCATACGTTGCTCTTGTTTAATGGGTGCCATGTAATTGACTGCTCAATGTGAAGCAAATGAGCTAGCATGTAACAGTCTTTTCTTTCTTTCTTTCTTTTTCTTTTTTGGTGCTAAAAAAGTTGGAAAAAGAAAGAAAGAGAGAGAGAGAGAGGATGGTAATTAGGAGGATTCAAGTTGGATCCTTCATGATCCATGTGTCAGATTATCTTCATTATATATTCAACGAAGTGTTATTTAAGTATGCCATATCAAATTATCAATGCCATTTAGGCTGGGAGAATTTTAAAATTATACATGAGCAATATTAATTTAAAGATATTAAATTAAAATTACATATAATTTAGTTTTATTCTTATCCATGTCTAACTTTCTATATTTATTAATTTTTGTAGTATATTTATACAACTTTAATATTATCAAAATTTAAAATTTAGATTTTAAAGTATTATGCATATCCAAAATCTAAAATTCAAAGCATACCATTATTCATATGTAGGTTATAGATGAGCAAGTTTTTTTTTTTTGGCGAATTGACTGAAAAAAGAGTTCATGATGTCGATATTGGTCGGTAGCGAATTGAGATATACTAAATTGTATCCTATTGGTATCAACCGGTAGTGCAGTTACAATATTCTTATAAAGAATGGAGCCATCCTTGAAAATATTGATGCCAATTTACTTGTTAATAACAGACTTCAAGTGCGATGAAAGATGATATTTACTATTGTGAAGTATAACAATTGATGCAGCCCGCCCACCTGTGTGGCACCACTACTAAAATATCATCTAATAGCGACGTAATTTAGCGACGGCAAGAAATGACGTCGCTAGATATGAAATAT
The DNA here is from genome assembly GCA_029216955.1 of Iris pallida. Taxonomy (NCBI): domain Eukaryota; kingdom Viridiplantae; phylum Streptophyta; class Magnoliopsida; order Asparagales; family Iridaceae; genus Iris; species Iris pallida. The sequence goes on from JANAVB010002199.1 coordinate 15,978,219, forward strand.
AGCGACACCATTATATACACGTCGCAAAACGTCGCTGATTAGCGACGTTCCGCGACAGGAGTTTATTACGTCGCTGAATAGCGACTTTCAGCGACATATTATTAGCATATGTCGCCATATATTAAAATTTTGCGACGTTTAGCGACGGCAACACTTGACGTCGCTAACATTTTTACTTAGGGCACACCGTTTCCTTCTTTCCCCCTCACTCGAAAATTCTAATTTTCGTTCCCTCCCCCCCCGGGCGACTCCCTCCCCCTCCGGCGACTCCCTCCCCCCCCCCCCCGGCGACCCCCTCCCCCCCGGCAACTCCCTCCCCCTCCGGTGAGCTCCTCCTCCTCGAGATCCTCCTCCTCGAGCTCCTCCTCCCCCAATCCGAGCTCTTCCTCAGGTAAACCCTAACCTAACTCCTCTCCCTCCTCCTCCTCCTCCTCCTCTCCCACGGACACACACACACGGACACACATCGTGTCCCCAAAGACTCGTGCCTATTGGATTCGTGTCGAGTGAGAAATCACTCTCATACTGGTTCACACTAGGTTCGTGCACTGTGTCCAGTTTTGGATGTGTTGAGTTCGGTTTATTTTTGGACACATTGTGTCGAGTATTTGGACACGAGTTGGTTTGGGAGACACGTACACACATGACACTTGTATATGCACACTTGACACTATACACTCTCTATCTCTCTAGTATATAAATGCATAACTTGTTGAATGTATATATTGTGTCCCCTTGGTTATAGCCTAGTATATGTAAATATCTTAACCTATATATGTATGCCTATATATATATATATATATATATATATATATATATATATATATATATATATATATATATATAGTACGTAAATATATAGGTAGTTGTGTGATTGATGGCTTGTTTAGATGTGGTAGTGTGGTAGTATGGTAGTGTGAGTGTGAGTGAAGAGGGATATTGAGATAAGTGTGTGTGTGTGTGTGTGTGTGTGTGTGTGTGTGTGTGTGTGTGTGTGTGTGTGTGTGTTTGAGAGTGAGAAAGGTGAGAGGGATTTAGATGTGGTAGTGAGTGTTGTGTGTGTGTTAGAGAGGGTATGATAGAGTAGCAATAGGGGGGAACAAGTGGCTGCAAAGGCAGCAGCAGCAGCAGCTTGTGCTGCAGGGTAGTAGCAGCAGTAGCTGCTATGCCAGCAGCAGCTGCTAACAGCAGTAGCAAGAGCATTGAGGGCAGCAGCTGCAATAGCTAGTGACTAGAAGCTAGTATCTCTTATTATGTTGGGGGGGTGTGGTTTTGTTTTAGGATGAGTATGTTAGTGTCTACACATAAGTTAGTATCCTAAGTTAGATATTTAGGATAGTATCCTAGGCACTAATTTAATATCTTGTTTAGGATGTTAGTATCCTAGAGTTAGATAGGTGAGTTAATATCTTAGGATACTAGAAGTTAGTATCCTAGATAGGTTAGTTAGTGTCTTGGATAGGTTAGTTAGTATCCTATTTATCCTAGATAAGTTAGTATCCTAAGTTAGATATCTTAGAGTAGTTAGATTATGCTAGTATCTTGAGGGTATCAAGATAATAGGATATTAGGATATGGGCTAGAAGTTAGTATCTTGGCTAGAATTTGGTATCCTAGGATAGTTAGATATCCTAGTATCTTAAGAGTGTCCTAGATTAGTCTATGGTAATAGGATACCCTATAGGGTATATCTCTATGTAAATATTAGAGTATCTTAGGAGTGTTGGTATATTGTTAGAACGGTAGAGTTAGTATCCTAAGGTATCTAAGGTATTAGCAAAGTAATAAGAATTACCTATAGCCTAAGGATAAGGTATTAGCTAAGGTAATGGGTATGATGTTAAGGCAGGTGGATAGATACTAGCCTAAGGTAGATGGTAATATCTATTAGTCTAAGGTATTGAGTTATCTACTAGCCTAAGGGTAGGATATTACTAGGATATGTTATTATCTAGTATCTAAGGTAAAGTGGATGTTAAGGTATTAGTTACCTAGACTAAGATATTGAGATTCCAACTTAAGGTATTGGTATTGGGATACCAATAGCGATAAGGTAAAGGGTACCTTGGTAGGTAATGACTAGAAATAGGATATTTGACTTAGATTTGACCTTGTTTGACCAAGGTTGACTATTTTGACTGAAAGTCAAAGTAGAGTCAACATCTGACCTAGATTGGACTAAGAGTTGACAAAGTCAACTATAGGTCAACCCTTGACCTTGTTTGACTTTGTTTGACTTAGCTTGACCTTGTTTGACTTAGTACAACCTAGTTTGACCTAGATTACATATCATTGTTATTAGTAACTGTCCGCTACTAATGTGTGTCCCATAATAAGACATAATATACGAATTTGTGCCTATTGGATAATGTGTGTCCATCTTTGCAGAATTATTTCCAAATGGATATGAATTACTACTTGTGGAATCGTTCATGGATGTACAATCGTCGTCCTGATGATATGTGTGGTGCGCGGGATGAATACATAGCGGGAGTAGAGCAGTTCCTGCAGTTTGCTAAGGCGTTCCCTCAGTACATGGACGGCACCAAAATTAAGTGTCCGTGTGTGAAATGTCATAACGTGAAATATTATCCAGAAGTGGAAGTGACATATCATTTGTACTCGAGGGGTTTCATGCCTAATTACTATCAGTGGACCGCACACGGAGAACTTGTCTTTAGCATCAGAGCCGGAGCCTTATGTTGAGCCGTATATGCATGCGGGACCTAATATTGTTTCAGATAATCATGCATACGACGACGGGTGCGTGAACATGGTTTTCGACGCTGCGGGGCCTAGTTTCATTCATGATGCAGCTGAGGAGGCACCGAATGTCGATGCTGCAAAGTTCATAGAGTTGCTGGAGAATGCAAGGACTCCATTGTATCCTGGTTGTGAGGATCATTCACCGTTGGAGGTGGTTATAAGACTGTTGAGCATTAAGTCAGATTTTAACATGTCGCAAGAATGCTACAACCGAGTGTTTTCGGGATCCCAGTATTAGTGAGGCCTATGATTGTCACTCCATATAACCTACCGCCTTGGATGTGCATGAAGACTCAGTACATGTTTCTAACCGTTATAATTCCTGGTCCGAACAATCCCAAGAGGAACATTGACGTGTACTTACAGCCTTTGATAGATGAGTTGAATCAGTTATGGGAAGTAGGCGCTAACACGTACGATGTTTCCAGGAAGCAGAATTTTCAGATGAAGGCAACCCTTATGTGGACCATCAACGACTTTCCGGCCTATGGAATGTTATCTGGATGAAGCACTCATGGCCGTCTCTCATGTCCGTATTGCATGGACCGTACTAAGGCTTTCCGCTTGAAACACGGAGGAAAACCGTGCTTCTTTGATTGTCATCGACAATTTCTGTCAAAAGATCATCCGTTCAGAAGGAACAGGAATACATTCCGTGCCGGCATTGTAGAGAAGGGTGATCCACCGCCAAGGTGGTGTGGAGCCACGATATGGGAGGAGATTAGAGATTTTCCAAGTGCTATCGAAGATCCTACAACTGGGTACAAGTGCGATGGATTTGGTAGAGATCATAACTGGACAAAGAGGAGCATATTCTGGGATCTGCCATACTGGAGTACCAATCTGATCAGACATAATCTTGATGTCATGCATATTGAGAAGAATGTGTTTGATAACATAATTAATACTGTGATGGACGTAAAGGAAAAAACGAAAGACAATCCCAAGGCCATGTTGGACTTAGAAGAAATATGCAAACGCCCTGCGTTGCATTTGATAGAGCAGAATGGAAAACAGTTCCTGCCGAAGTCAATTTTCTTGCTGGACAAGGAGGATAAAGTGAGACTTTGTCGGTGGATCCAGGGCCTAAAATTTCCAGACGGATATGTGTCAAATCTGAGAAGATGTGTCGATCCGAAGGAAAACAAATTGACGGGTATGAAGAGCCACGACTGTCACGTATTCATGGAAAGGTTAATTCCGATTGCATTTCGGGAATTCTTACCGCAGGCAGTTTGGGATCCATTGACGGAGCTTAGCATATTCTTCAGGGATCTTTGTTCTAAGAAATTGCTCGTTGATCGTCTAGAAAAGCAAGAGAAGGATATTGCGGTAACACTGTGCAAGCTAGAGAGGGTGTTTCCTCCTGGATTCTTCGACTCTATGGAGCATTTGCCGATTCATCTATCCTATGAGACACGTGTTGGTGGACCCGTCGAATATCGATGGATGTACCCGTTCGAGCGACATTTGAATCACCTAAAAAGAAAGGTGAAAAATAAGGCACGGGTCGAGGGTTCTATTTGTGAAGCCTATGTTCTCGAGGAGATTACAAACTTTTGTTCGATGTATTTCAAGCCTCATGTTGCAACTAATAGAACGAGAGCTTCCAGAAACGACGACGGAGATCATGAATGTAATGATACAATACTGAAGGTATTCAATGCTCCAGGAAAGCCATTGGGTAAAATGAAGAAGAGATATCTGAACGATGATGAGCTAAGGGCTGCTCAGGTGTATGTATTACTCAACTGCGACGAGGAGGAAGTAGAAAAACTGGAGGGGTAAATAATTAATACGTCTACATTATTTTAATAGTGTTGATTATTATACTATTACATTAATTGAACGATATTGTTTTCAGCATATTTAATGATGATGTGAGGTCAGGTAGGCCACACATAACAGAAGAAGAACTAGAACAAGAAATGAGACGTTATTTTCCATCATGGTTTAGTGCATATGTAAGACTTGAGAACTCTGTAATTACCTTTCTGTATATGCACTTGATTGAGAATAAGCTTAATTTCTTTTTTCGTGGTATTTAGGTCGATCGTCCATACGCAAGACTTGAGAATGATTCTATTAGAACGCTAGCTAAGGGACCAATTTATGCTGCAAAAATATGGCCAAGCTACTGTGTTAATGGATTTAGGTTCAAGTCAACAACTTGCCCGATCAGATACAACTTTGTGGGTCTCGACTCCACCAAAAACAGCTGTTTGTGTATCAGATCTTCGAACTACAAAGATGTTGATGCGGGCAACGATTTCTATGGCGTGCTACGGGAGATCGTGGAGCTGACATATAGTTATGGAATAGAGCCTGCTAAGATTGTGTTATTCAGGTGTGATTGGTTCGATCCGATTGAAGGTCAATGTTGGAAAGTAGACAAGCACGGTCTTGTGGATATAAACTATCGGCGTCGATATCAAGCCTACGAACCATTTGTCCTATCAAGTCAGGCTCAGCTCGTGTACTTCACAAGTTATCCTAAACGGGAAACAACAAGGTCGGACTGGTGGGCAGTATGTAAGACCAAAGCTAGAAATACCTTTGAGGTTGACGATATAGCTTATCAAGAGGATGAACTACCTCTTGTAACAAATATTATAGAAGTGGACACGACGGAAGTTTCTCATTACACATCTAATTGTGTAGAAGAAGTAGAATTATCTGAAGAGGAAGATGCAGATGAAAGTGAAGATGTAGAGGAGGAAGAAGAAGAAGAAGATGATGAAGATGAGCTAAACGAACTAGATGAATTTTCAGAAGATGATTAAATCTGTACGTTTGTTTTATCATCATATTTGACACTTTAGTGACACTTTTTATCATATAAATCTGTGATACTTTAGTGACACTTTTATCTGTGACTATGATATTTTTCAAAAATCTGTGATGTCTATCATATAAATATGTATTTTTGTTTTATTGTCATATGTTATTATCAGGTATGACTAGACCATCTAGACGTCGTGAAGGATTTTATATTAGGCAGTCCCGTCAGCCTCGGGCTGGGGATGGAGATTCCGTACCCTCATCCTCATCTCCGAGTACGCCATTGTACCGTTCTGTTCCCGGTCCATTACCGGGACAGGGCAGTTCCAGCAGGTTGGCGACTCCTCCATCGTCGTCCAGCGTTCCTGATCCCGCATCCAACATTCCTGATCCCGCGTCCAGCATTCTTCCTACCGACGGCTCCATGGGGGGAGCCGACGCCGAGCATATGGAGGACGGCGATCAGACTGATCCTGCCCAGGCAGGAAGTGAGAGCGACCCTCCATGCGCTCCCCCGGACGAGACGCGTATGGAGATTTGGACGGACGGACCTACGAAGTAAGTTAATTAGTTAATATATATTTCTCAAATGATTATATGTACATATATATTCATGAGAATTATTATTGTATAGATATCGGCCTTCTGCAGTACAGAGACAGTTAGAGGTATTTCTGAGGCAGAACTATGGTGGGCCTTGGATTAACTACTCAGATGCTCCCGCAGATAGGAAGGCCTTTTGGTTCGCCCACTTCAAGGTAAAAAATTGGTTTATTTTTAAAGTTTAATAATCATTTGTATATATTATACATCTTTTCTATTTTACTTCTGTCACGACTCGCACCCGTTTTTTTTTAAACGGATACGAGACGTGTCCAAGCCAGCCTACGCCGCAGTATCGGCGGTAGAACGCTGTCACGGCCATGAAGATCAAAATCACAGATAATGCTCATTCACATAATTAATTTAATATATAATGATAACAAGTTTTACATTTGCAGGGAAAATATAAACTTGTACAAATATGGAATGACTACAACTCATCTATCTAGCTAGTCTCTAGGCTTTTGCCTGCAAGTACCCCCGTATCTCCCATGCTAAGTGAATCCACGGCTAACCTGAAAAATATTGGTTTTCAGTCAGGAATGGAACGAGCACAATTCACTGAATGCAATTTCAAACAAAAAAAATGACTATAAAACAAAGGTTAGACATCAATCATGAGTTTTGAAAATAAACAGTAAATACGGAAAACCAATAGCAATAAATAGACACAAAATACTTTTCCCAACTGTTAGAAGTACCTTTGATATGTGATCAGTCTGGGCCACTACACCGTACGGTCTACGATGTCTACTTGCAGAAAATAAACACGGTCTACAATGTCTACTTGCAGAAAATAAACACGGTCTACAATGTCTACTTGCAGAAAATAAGCACGGTCTACAATGTCTACTTGCAGAAAATAAACACGGTCTACAATGTCTACTTGCAAAAAATAAGTACGGTCTACAATGTCTACTTGTATGAAAATAAACACAGTCTACAAGGTCTACTGCATGAAAATAAACACGGTCTACAAGGTCTACTGCATGAAAATAAACACGGTCTACAGTCGGATCACACATCCTTGGTACTTCTCATTCCCGACTCAATAATTTATAATAGAGTATAAAAATCACATAACCAATGACTAATCAATGAAATATAGTAAAGATCAATATCGAAATGCAGACAATAAATTGTACTCGCATGTGGTCCTCTGCTGGTGAAACTGACAGTCTGAACTACTCAATGTGCCACAATAGTCAAAATCCATACAACAGTCTCCGGAAGCTGAAATAAACATTACCAATATTCTCAGAATAGTCAAAATAGCTAGGATTGCCTGTCCTTAAGTCCAATTCTGGATACAGGGGCAAAACGGTAATTTCGAGTCAAAACAGTGTCCGTCGTTGGACCCGCTTTGCACCAAAAAGCGTGCCAGAGTCAACGGTCTCTAAAGTCATCAAACTACATGTCTATGGATCCAGTTTTCCGATACGAACCCAACCGTATGTCCAGAGTTGGATTCCGGCGAGCCGTGCACAAAATCGTCCGTTGAATGGGACCGTGGGGCCCGTAAAACGGCAATTTTATCAACTGTCTCAGAATCGGACCAAACTTGGCATACAGGACCAAAAAAACAATACGGTCCTATTGACGCAAGTTTTGTCTCGATCTGACGAGCGCACACAAAGTTATGACTGAATTTGCATTGCGCGGATACGGTGAATTTCAACGGATACGCATCAAATTCGTCGCGCACACGCGACCAATTTAAATTTCGTCAAAGCCCACACGACCATGAAGCCGTTACGCATCTTTCGATGCTTACGGTGCGCGACCACGTCGCCCGGAATGGCGGAACGCACGTCGTGTGGATGAGTTTTTCAATATTTCTACTATTTTACAAATAGGTTTTTGATGATTTTCGAAACCAGATAACTGGGTAGATATTTGTTTAAAACAGAAAGTAAAAGAAGGGTTAAAATCCTGGTTATATAGTCTAAAACCCTATTCAAATAGATTTCTAAGTTTCTCTACGGATTTGTGGAAATCCGCCCTCCAAAGTTAGGATCGGGGTTGGGTGTTGTCCTGTTTTTGAAATGGGTTTTTCGCCGATTTCAACTCGATTTAACGGCCAACATAAACCATCTAAATTCGTTCTAATAGAAAGGAAATAATCTTGTATATATTGGGGACATACCCGCGAAATCGGTTCGTGAAACTGACGAGTGTGGAGGGAGAATTCTCGTCGCGAAGTCGCCTTCCTTGTTGCAACTACTGCTGTTGCACATGCGCGCGCGCGAGAGGGTTCCTTGGCCGATTCCGGCGGTCCCCGGTCGTGCGCGGTGGTCCAGGTCGACGCGCACGCGCGCGAGGGTGCTGGGGAGGCGCGGCGTGGGTTTCCTTAGGGTTTCGATGAGAAACTCTGTGACTCTCGGCTATATATATATATGATATATATATATATATATATATATATATATATATATATATATATATATATTAAAGCTAAAACTTCCTAAGGTTCGGGACCGGCTCTGTTTGGGAAGGCTCGGCTGGCTTGTGGGCCTAGGCTGCTGAGTTCACAGGGTCGGGTTTGGGGGATTGGGGACTTAGCTCGCGGGGAGCTTCGTATGGGCCGCTGTGGCTTGGTTTGGTTTGCTGCTCTTCTGATTTTAGCTATTTGCTTCAATACATCATATCAACCTAGTTTCATGTGTCACGACCCGCACCCTGAAGAGGGGCACGAGCACGTGGTTACGTCCAGCCTACGCCGCAGATTCGGTGGTAGAACGCTGTATATAGGGTTTGTAAATACTACGACTAAAATAGATAAATGTACCTGTACAGTATATACACTCCGAATGGAGGTGACATAACAATACAGTCTCAATCACATAATCAAAACTAGGGTAGATAGCATGAAAAGAGATATGATAGATAAAACAGGAAACGAGTCCAAAATCTACAAGTCAGAGCTAACACAACATCCAGAGTCTCAGATAATATAAGATAGATGCTACAAACTGAAATGTACTAGCTGGCTCGCAGGCCAGGCAACCCTAACTAAACTATGCTACTCAGGGTGAGCAAAGTCTAGTGGCTCTACCAACAAGCTAAAGTCTAAGTCTACTCCGTCCGACTCAACCCCATAGTAGGTCGGGCAATTAGCCTCTGAATCATCTGTAAAATTTATCAACGGTATCCTGTCAGGAAAATGAGCAAGTACAAACACCAACAGCAGTTCCATGTGACTTGACAAATTCTATAAGAGACAGTATAATGAACTACAAGACAAAGATATATGAAAACTTGGAAACCGTTCGGAAGCCGAGTTACAACCCTTAAACCAAACAAGGACCGGGGTTGTAACTCTTCTCCCGAGCAGAACTTAGTCTCCAATCAAGGTACAATGTAAAGGCAAGTAGAGCATGTGAGTAACTGTATATCATGGCATGGTAAGAAAATACTGAATGTAGAACAGAGCAGGATATACGATAAGATAAAGTAAATATAAATGTGATTTGAATTATTAGAGCGTTATGTGATCGGCTTGGGAAACATGATCAGGCTTTCCATCCGACCGGCTATGAACAATGTGTACAATAGAACGGTAAGGCCGGTCACCATGGAAAGCTATGAACGATGTAGGGTAAGGCTTTACCCGTCGTGAGGCGAGGGTATAGCTATGAACAATGTATACAGTAGAACAATGTGGGAATTTGATCACACAACCACTAATAACTCCCCATTCCCGAATAGTATAAAGAATCCGGACATAACACGTCATGACACGGAATTCAAAAGCAGGTGATCAGCCCACTCCCAAGTCCATGTCTATATAAGTACAAGTAACAAGTCGAGTCATGTACCAATATACCAAGTAACCCGGGAACAACATCTCATGACAGGATCCGACATATACTAGTCCGTGAACCATCATGTTAGAAATCAAGTAAGACACTACAACTGAATCGGATATAGCAGATATCAAGACAATGAAAACTATCAGTGAATGTACTCGCCTGCTGTCCTGAGCTGTATGGTATATCAATGCTCAGAGTGGTAATCAGGAACCTAAATATGAGATACTGTATGTTAATTTAGGTTTAAACAAGTTTAGGAATGATTTACAATGAATGATATGCAATCTAGGTCAAACTAGGTCTCACTGAGTCACACTAAGTCATGTCAAGTTAATCTTGGTCAATTCAAGTTATATCAAGTCAATCTAAGCCAACCCAAGTCAATCCTAGGTCATAACAGTCATCACAGGTCAAAACAAGTCGAAGAAAGTCAAACGGGGTCAAGAGTTGGCCTACAGTTGACTTTTGGTCAACTGGTCAACTCTGGTCAACTCTAGGTCAACCCTGGTCAACCCTAGGTCAATGGTGACTAATAGTTGACTTTTGGTCAACTACACAAGTCTAAAGGAATTTGGGACTAAATTGGGTAAAGCGTTGACCCATAGTTGACTTTCGGTCTAAAAAGTCAACCGTGGTCAACCGGGGTCAAGACTAGGTCTATGCGACTATTTCTAACTATTACCAACCTCTACAATCCATATCCAAGTCCATCTTGGACTTGGAAACTCATATCTTGGCCGTAGGCCAATATCCTATTTTACCCTTAAAAAGGGTAAAATTCTAGCTTAGGCAACTATCAAGTTAGCCTACCTACGCTTGGTATTTTGACCCGAGCTCCCTAGGGTAGTAAGGTACTAGTCTATACATATATTACCTACCAAGATACCTAAGTAAAGTGGACATCTAGTCCATGTTACGGCCCATTGCCGGTATCTTGAATATTTCAAGATACGAAATGGTACGGCACGATACCGGCGCCCTACAACCCCGATTTCCACTCGGGAGCCTTCCCGCAAAATCTAAATCACGTATTCTTGTCCCACGCCAAGTTTCAACTCATTCCGATACTCCGAGCTCCGTTTCGCCCTCTAACTCGATTTCCTCTAATTTCTATTCTAGCCTTCTTCCTGTTCTTCTAACTTCTTCCAATCTTTCCTTCTAACTTCTAATTCCTTAAACTTCTTCTAATCTTCTCTACGTATCTATCCATATATAATACATATATATATCTATATATATACATATATACATATACCAAGGGGGTTTAATAGGCCAAATACCAAAGGGGGGGTTTGCCTGGCAGCTGCTGCTGCCAGGTTGCTGCTGCTGCTGCTGCTGCTGCTGCAGCAAAGGCTGCTGCTGTGGCTGCTCCTTATTCTTCTCTTCATCTCCTTCTCTTCCCTCCTATCTTTCTATATATATATCTATATATATATAACCATCTATATATATACATATATCTATCTATAGGTATATATATATATATATATATATATATATATATATATATATATATATATATATATATATATATATATATATATATATATATATATATATATATATATATATCTATCTAACCATCTATATATATATATCTATCTATATATATATACACAACACTCACACATATATATATATACATACATACACACCCATATCCATATACATATATAAATACACACTCATATCTATATATATATATAAATACACTCTCATAACTATATATATACATATTCATATATATATATATATATATATATATATATATATATATATATATATATATATATATATATATATATATATATATATAAACACACACACATTCTCACCACTCTCATCCTCATGACACCCATCCTCACACAACACAAACACATCAATATACATACACACACAAAAATACACATGTATATATATATATATATATATATATATATATATATATATATATATATATATATATATATATATATATATATATATATATATATATATATACCACTCTCTAAGGATTAAACGCTAATAAATCCTCAACCTATTTTTCTAGGAAAAACCTACAAATTTGTGGGCAAATGGTGGAGAATCTTCTTCTCTCCATTTATTGTGTGGGACATGAATGCAAAAGAGAAATGGATTGAGAATTAAAAGTATACCTAATAATGGGTTCTCTCTTGAAAGAAGTTTGGAAGAAAGAAAGAAATGAAGATGGAGAAGTTACTTGGTGGTGAAGGAAAGAGAGAGGGGGGGCTATTCATGGCCGGCCAAGGGGTGTAGGTGAGGGGCACTTGTATTTACAAGTTTGCCCCTCCCTAAGCCTAATGCTAAATAATTCCAAAATAGGTTTAGGAAGTTGCTAAAAATAAATAAAAATCATAATTAAACTAAATTACTCATGGAGGACTAGTCCAAACTCTTAAACCCTAAAGTTTAGTGTGGTGGGCCATGGTTAGCTAACATGCTAATTACGGTTCAAGTCGAAATTCACCGGGGTCCCGAATCAACTCGGAATGCGATGAAATTCGAACCCGACTCCTATAATAATTAAATAATAATATTCATGAAATAAAATTCCTAAAAATATTATAAAATAGAAAATTACCATTTTATCCCTAACTGGGAAAAGTGAGGGTGACAAGTCTATCCACCTTAAAAAAAATTTGTCCTCGAAATTAAAACCAAACAATAGTAAATTATCAAAATCACAAGTCATGGCTTAAAATTTAAAATGATTTAAAATCTCAAAAATTAAAGCATGAATTAATTGACTAATATGATAAAATTTAAAATTACTCTCAAATAGAAACTGGGTGCTATAAGTCTATCCACCTTAAAAGAATTCATCTTCCAAAAATTAAAACAAAGTAAACACAGAAAAATCATGCAGTTCGATAATCGTATGCGTCTGTCCAATCATCATGATACTCAGAATCTCCGTCATGCCAGTGAGCAAGGCTACGATAATCACAGAGTCCTCGACTAAGGTACATACCTCTAGAATTATGGTATTTAAAATTTTCGCATTACCGCTAGCTTGGCAGCGAAAACCTTAAATTTCTACACCCGAGAAATACGTCCGTAATCCGACTATATGTCCTCACTCTGCCAGCTAGCATGACCCTAGAGGATTCTAAAATCTCATAATCGAGGCGACCTAGCCCATACGACTTATCTCAGAAGAATATCACATCACAAGGACAAAATTTTATCAAACGATCAAGGAACAGATGAAATCGAATTTCAAGACAGTTCATAAGAAGGCAAACGCGGAAATGAGATCGAAGGATTGGAACCTGCTATCTGCTCTGCTACTGCCTGAGTGGGCTCAACTGTCATGGCGAAAGCTCGCCCCTGTTGGCCTCCTCTAACCTGCTGCACTCCGTCCTGGCCTGCCTGTCTGGCTGCACGGGCAGCACAGTTCTTCACCTGGTGGTCTGGAGCTCCACAGAATAAACAAACTCCCTGCTTCATCCTACAAACCTCTCGGGTGTGCCCTATCTTCTTGCAGAAGGCACACTGGATGGCCTGCCTCTGGCCCTGTCCCTGGTGCTGCTGGGCACGCGCTGGTGCCTGCTGAATCTGTAATAGAGCCTGCTGCTGCTGAAATGGCCTCTGCTGATGCTGAAAGTGGGGGCGCTTGGCCGGTCCCGTACTGGAACTCGCCCCCATCGTATCACCGCTCCTCTTCGGCTTGAGGCCGAAGTCCTCCTCTGCAATCTGCGCGTCCATCAATATCTGATCGAACGTCGCGTCACGGCGACCCGAGGTGCGGGTACGCACTGCATGAATGAGTCCCCTACGAAACTTACGAGCCTTCTGCCCCTCATCCTGAATCATATCGGGAGCGAACCTGCTAAGGCGGAAGAACTCTGCTGCATACTCGTCCACCGACGAGTTCCCCTGCACTAGACCCACGAACTGGCCCTCCAATGCTGTAAGAGCCACGTCCGGGAAGAACTTCTCCTTGAAGAGCCTCCGGAAGTTCTCCCAAGTCAGCCCTATCACCGACGTACGAGGATCCGTGCGATACCATGTCAGCGCAATGTCGAAGAATCGGCTGGCTGCGGCCGAAATCCAAAGTGCTCTAGGAAGCTCTGCCAGCTCCATGCTCCGCTGTACATCCTCTAGCCAGTCGTCTGCATAAAGGATGCCCTCCGTGCCTGTGAAGTCCTTGGAGCTCATCTTCCTAAAGTCTAGTACTGTCCCCGGCCTGGACTGCTACTGGTACGGCTGCTGGCCAGTAGGGCCCTGCACCGTACCCGGTGCCACTCTCTCTACTGCTGCCAGTGCAAGCTGATACGAGTTCTCTATACTCTGCCTCAGCATCTCGATCTGACGGTGTGACGCCTCCGACTGGCGCTGCGATGCCTCTGCCTGGGCCCGCTGTGTCTCCATCATCTGCTGAAGGAGAAGAAACATATGATGTGTATCCGTCGGTATCGGTGGTGGTGGCGGCAGTAACTTCGGAACGACGATTGAAACCCTCTGGGGTGGAGGTGGTAGACCTCCCTGCACTGTCTGGGTCTCTGGAATAGTAGAATCACTAGGGGCAGTCTCGTGAACCTCCTCCTCTGCCTGATCAGATCTCTCAGGCAAGCTACTCGATCCAGTGGCCTGCGGGTGCGTATTCGTCATCCTGGAGACGAATTGAAGCAAATAGATCAATATGGCACATGAGAAGACATTATCAAAAAAGGACAGTTAATTTAATACAAGGGGAGTAATCATGATAATCAAAAGATCAGAAATTTTTCCTAGGTGTGATTGAGAAACTCCTATCGTATCCTAGGTCCTACGTCCTAATTGCAGGCTCGTAATTAGTACTCTAAGTCGAGCACCATTACGAGATCGCACTAATTGCGATACCGGACCTACGTGGGCCACCACAAAAACGTGTCACGACCCGCACCCTGAAGAGGGGCACGAGCACGTGGTTACGTCTAGCCTACGCCGCAGAATCGGCGGTAGAACGCTGTATATAGGGTTTGTAAATACTACGACTAAAATAGATAAATGTACCTGTACAGTATATACACTCCGAATGGAGGTGACATAACAATACAGTCTCAATCACATAATCAAAACTAGGGTAGATAGCATGAAAAGAGATATGATAGATAAAACAGGAAACGAGTCCAAAATCCACAAGTCAGAGCTAACACAACATCCAGAGTCTCAGATAATATAAGATAGATGCTACAAACTGAAATATACTAGCTGGCTCGCAGGCCAGGCAACCCTAACTAAACTATGCTACTCAGGGTGAGCAAAGTCTAGTGGCTCTACCAACAAGCCACAGTCTAAGTCTACTCCGTCCGACTCAACCCCATAGTAGGTCGGGCAATGTCACCCCCATTTCCTGTATTTCGTATTTGTACTCGTAATTTGATTTTGGCCCGTATTTTATTTTCTCGACTTGTGGATTTGGTTTCTCGTAAATGGGTTTTGGACCATGGCTTGGTTTTATTTTGTGGAGTTGGTTTGGTTTGGTTTGGTTCATCATGAGTGGAACACCTTAACCTATTCTCCACCCTCATTCCACCACAACCCACCATCATAAATCCCCACCTACTTTTCTCTCTCCTCATAATTTTCATTTATTTCTTCTTCTTCTTCCTTCCTCTACACAACACCATCATCCATAGGCAAGTGCACCTTGCCACCACATGAGAACCACTTTTTATTTGTCCATTAGCTAGATTAGGCCATGGAGATTAGCTTTAGAACTTGGCATTTTGTGATTTGGAGTTTCTATTGTTCTAGATCTAGGTTTTTACTATTTTCGAATTTGTATGATTTTGATCTATTTAACTTGGATTTTAGTTTGTTTTGATGCTTCCATGTGGAAGAGAATTCAATTTTACTCAAGTTAGAGCTTTGAAAATCTAAATTTTGTTTTGATTTGATCAAGTTATGAAGTTTTGAACTTTGGAGTTCTTGGAGTCTTCTTCTCGGCCTGGAGAAGAAGACAGCAGCCTGCGCTCTTTAGCGCAGTGCTGGATTGCGCATCCCCCTTGGCCAGCGCTCTTTAGCGCAGCGCCGACCGCGCAGCTTGTCTCTTGGCGAACTGCGCTCAACCCGAGTGCGCATGGATTCTTGCGCAGTCTGCTCATGCGCAGTCCACTTCTGCGCAATCCATCCATGCGCAGTCCGTCCCTGCGCAATCTGACCCTGCGCCATCTATTCCTGCGCAACCTGATCCTGCGCAATCCATCCATGCACCATCTATTCCTGCGCAACCTGATCCTGCGCAATCCATCCATGCGCCATCTATTCCTGCGCAACCTGATCCTGCGCAATCCATCTGCTGCGCCATCCACTCCTGCGCAGTTGGTACCCTGCGCAGCTCACCCCTGCGCAGTTGGCCCCTGGCGCACTTGACTCCTGCGCAACCCGACCCCAGGGACCCTTGCGCAATTTGTCCAATCATGGATATTTGGTTTAAGCTTGGCTCTTCTATAGTCCTGTATATTGATATTTTATTAGATATTTTACGCTCATTTTATATCCTTACGCCTTTTGTCATGAACTTGATTTTACTTATACGTTTGTATTGACTATCGTACATGGCATGGTATGACAAGGCACTAGCTTAACACGACAGTGACCCGTAGTGGTGCACTCCTGACATGACCAACCTGACTTGATAGTGGCCCGTCGTGGCGCGCTTCTGACAAGTACCCTGACATGATTAATCTTGATACTTGATAACTTGATAGTGGCCCGTGGCGGCGCACTCTTGACATGTACCTGACTTGACTTGACTTGTACTCGACTTGACTTGTAACTTGTAACCTGACTTGACTTGATGCTGTTGCGACGGCTAACTTGACTCGTATAATCTACTTGACACCGTGGGTGTTCCTGCTTGCTTGCTTGTGCAATCCGCTTGTCTTGTCTCGCATCATGTCTAGGACGTGACTCCCTGGTTCCCACGGTCAGGGATTCATACTGAATATGGATTAGGCTAATGACTAGATCTAACTAGTTCATGGAGAATTTTCAGTCACAGGCAATCTCGTTATCTGGGCGCTTTAATTGGACTTGTAGCTTGCCGACGAGTAGAGCACATTTCCAGCACACCGTCGCATGTTGCACCCTCTAAGTCACCTAAGGGTACATTTGTCTCCCGGGTGATGTACCCACCTATACTCTCAACCCGCGGAAGGATAACTGGATAGTCTGCAGGGCTTGGGACTTGGAAATTCTCACTTGCATCTTGTTAGTAATTAGGCTTGTGATAATCCTAGTTAGTTAAGTAGTAAGTCGTAGTACTTGCTTGGCCGTGATTGATTGGATGGAGTCTATTCCCGCTTGTCTTGCCCTGATCCTGTACAAGGTTATGACATGACATGATTACTCGTGCTTTACCTTAATCATGATTAATTACAGATCCTGATTTCTTGTATTTTATCTTGCCGATAAATTGTAGGAGAAACCAAGTTCCGTTCAGACGAAGGGTTACAACCCCGGTCCTTGTTTGGTTTACGGGTTGTAACCTGGTTATCTGAATAGTCCCATGGTTATCTCATCGTATATCACCTGCCAGGTTTCTCCTTAATAATTGTCTTTATTATGTAATTATTTTCTTATGTTCTGATATGCTGGCTTTTGTTCTTATTTTGTGGCCTCCTTTGTGGCACTTGCTCTTTCTGGGGTTTGACCCAGCTGGTTTTGTGTGGCCAGATTTCGGAGCAGCACCCGAGGATCTACCGAACCTCCAGCCCGATGGTGGCGACTAGAAGAAACCCGGGCTACGAGTGGGTTTTCTATTTTGTTTCGCTCACTCTATTGTAAAGTTATTCTTTTGAGGCGTTTAGCCGACGAGTACCTGTTAGCTCGATGCACTTTACTTACTGTTTGCCTACGGGCTGTAAACATGATTGACAGATCCTAGGGTTGATCATGTATGACTAAACTCTTGCTAGTCCTAACATTTTGTAACGACTAGCTTCATGATCAGCTGAATATGTAATATTTGGGACGCCTTATTATTGTATATTTAATGATCATACATCTTGCGACTTTACTTACTTGTGGTAATTGAGACACTAGGCTTGTTCATGACCATAAGAGACTGTTGGCTTGTAGAAAACCCTCACATATCTAGACAGCCGTGATCGTATAGCGAGGTGGATGCCATTTCGATATACGTAGCTGGCTATGCGTACCCCCACTCTTCAGTATTCTAGTTCTGGGGCATGACAGGCAATCAGCCTCTGAATCATCTGTAAAATTATCAACGGTATCCTGTCAGGAAAATGAGCAAGTACAAACACCAACAGCAGTTCCATGTGACTTGACAAATTCTATAAGAGACAGTATAATGAACTACAAGACAAAGATATATGAAAACTTGGGAACCGTTCGGAAGTCGAGTTACAACCCTTAAACCAAACAAGGACCGGGGTTGTAACTCTTCTCCCGAGCAGAACTTAGTCTCCAATCAAGGTACAATGTAAAGGCAAGTAGAGCATGTGAGTAATTGTATATCATGGCATGGTGAGAAAATACTGAATGTAGAACAGAGCAGGATATACGATAAGATAAAGTAAATATAAAATGTGATTTGAATTATTAGAGCGTTATGTATCGGCTTGGAAAACATGATCAGGCTTTCCATCCGACCGGCTATGAATAATGTGTACAATAGAACGGTAAGGCCGGTCACCATGGAAAGTTATGAACGATGTAGGGTAAGGCTTTACCCGTCGTGAGGCGAGGGTATAGCTATGAACAATGTATACAGTAGAACAGTGTGGGAATTTGATCACACAACCACTAATAACTCCCCATCCCCGAATAGTATAAAGGATCCGGACATAACACGTCATGACACGGGATTCAAAAGCAGGTGATCAGCCCACTCCCAAGTCCATGTCTATATAAGTACAAGTAACAAGTCGAGTCATGTACCAATATACCAAGTAACCCGGGAACAACATCTCATGACAGGATCCGACATATACTAGTCTGTGAACCATCGTGTTAGGAATCAAGTAAGACACTACAACTGAATCGGATATAGCAGATATCAAGACAATAAAAACTATTAGTGAATGTACTCGCCTGCTGTCCTGAGCTGTATGGTATATCAATGCTCAGAGTGGTAATCAGGAACCTAAATATGAGATACTGTATGTTAATTTAGGTTTAAACAAGTTTAGGAATGATTTACAATAAATGATATGCAATCTAGGTCAAACTAGGTCTCACTGAGTCACACTAAGTCCTGTCAAGTCAATCTAGGTCAATTCAAGTTATATCAAGTCAATCTAAGCCAACCCAAGTCAATCCTAGGTCATACCAGTCATCACAGGTCAAAACAAGTCGAAGAAAGTCAAACGGGGTCAAGAGTTGGCCTACAGTTGACTTTTGGTCAACTGGTCAACCCTGGTCAACTCTAGGTCAACCCTGGTCAACCCTGGTCAACCCTAGGTCAATGGTGACTAATAGTTGACTTTTGGTCAACTACACAAGTCTAAAGGAATTTGGGACTAAATTGGATAAAGCGTTGAGCCATAGTTGACTTTCGGTCTAAAAAGTCAACCGGGGTCAACCGGGGTCAAGACTAGGTCTAGGCGACTATTTCTAACTATTACCAACCTCTACAACCCATATCCAAGTCCATTTTGGACTTGGAAACTCATATCTTGGCCGTAGGCCAATATCCTATTTTACCCTTAAAAAGGGTAAAATTCTAGCTTAGGCAACTATCAAGTTAGCCTACCTACGCTTGGTATTTTGACCCGAGCTCCCTAGGGTAGTAAGGTACTAGCCTATACATATATTACCTACCAAGATACCTAAGTAAAGTGGACATCTAGTCCATGTTACGGCCCATTACCGGTATCTTGAATATTTCAAGATACGAAATGGTACGGCACGATACCGACGCCCTACAACCCCGATTTCCACTCGGGAGCCTACCCGCAAAATCTAAATCACGTATTCTTGCCCCACGCCAAGTTTCAACTCATTCCGATACTCCGAGCTCCGTTTCGCCCTCTAACTCGATTTCCTCTAATTTCTATTCTAGTCTTCTTCATATTCTTCTAACTTCTTCCAATCTTTCCTTCTAACTTCTAATTCTTTTCTAACTTCTAATTCCTTAAACTTCTTCTAATCTTCTCTACGTATCTATCCATATATATATATATATATATATATATATATATATATATATATATATATATATATATATATATATATATATATATATATATATATATATATATATATATAGATAGATACCATGGGGGGGTTTAATAGGCCAAATACCAAGGGGGGAGGGTTTGCCTGGCAGCTGCTGCTGCCAGGTTGCTGCTGCTGCTGCTGTGGCTGCTCCTTATTCTTCTCTTCATCTCCTTCTCTTCCATCCTATCTCTCTCTCTCTCCTCTCTCTCTCTCTCTCTCTCTCTCTATATATATATATATATATATATATATATATATATATATATATAACCATCTATATATATACATATATCTATCTATAGGTATATATATATCTATCTAACCATCTATATATATATACACAACACTCACACATATATATATACATACATACACACCCATATCCATATACATATATAAATACACACTCATATCTATATATATATATATAAATACACTCTCATAACTATATATATATACATATTCATATATATATATATATATATATATATATATATATATATATATATATATATATATATATATAAACACACACACCCTCACACAACACAAACACACACACATTCTCACCACTCTCATCCTCATGACACCCATCCTCACACAACACAAACACATCAATATACATACACACAC
The DNA here is from genome assembly GCA_029216955.1 of Iris pallida. Taxonomy (NCBI): domain Eukaryota; kingdom Viridiplantae; phylum Streptophyta; class Magnoliopsida; order Asparagales; family Iridaceae; genus Iris; species Iris pallida. Next base: position 15,999,011 of record JANAVB010002199.1, read on the forward strand.
AAAAATACACATGTATATATATATATATATATATATATATATATATATATATATATATATATATATATATATATATATATATATATATATATACAACTCTCTAAGGATTAAACCCTAATAAATTCTCAACCTATTTTTCTAGAAAAAACCTACAAATTTGTGGGCAAATGGTGGAGAATGTCACGACCCGATCCCAAATAATTGGGTCGAACCGGATCATGCCCAGCCTGCACCGTTGTTGAGACGGCGGCAGTAAGCTGTTCCATTAGCAGGTAACCACAACAACATCTGTATTTGTCACAACTCAAAATTCGGAAATTTAAAACTTTATTGATCTTTTACAATGAAGTGAAAGCTACAACTTAAACTATTTTCTACATACATCAAGAAGAAGAGAAAACTCTAGGTACACAGCTCATCAGTCTCGAAATCCTAGTCTTCTAGTTGGGACCTCGGGAAATATCGCGGAACAAAGCCTCATCAGTGATACCTAAAATATTGGGTCTCCAGTCAGGAGGGAGCAAAGTACAATTCATGCTAATTTTAAACAGTTAAATAAGAAATAGAATCATGCAGTTCTAAACAGTTTTAAAACAGGTTTGTTACAGTAGAAATCAGTGATTTGAACAGGTAATGACATATGACCGGCTTGGGTTTGTTACAGGAGGGTACAGCTTATCCCCGTGTGTATGAGGGGTAAGCCAATAGTTACAGTAGTTACAGTAGTTTGGATGTGGTCATACTCATTACACTACTCCCCCAGTCCCCAATAGTTACAGTAGTTACAGTACAGTACTCTCGAAGAGAGTTTCGTATTTGCATCGTGGTTTAGACATGCAGTAAAGCGATTAAATAAATAACTGTAAACTAACATAAACTATACTTGCCTCAATGTAAAATGACTGGAGAGGTGGACGACTCCGAGACGGGAAGTTTAGAGTTGTCCTCGAATTCCTACATTCGAGAGATAGACTCAGCTTTCAGGTTAACCAACTTAGCTATGCTAGTAGTAATCTCTATTTGCGTCCTAGTCCATTTTTAGTTATTTAATTAACTAAACACAGAAAACGCGATTAATTGTGCGTTAATTTAATACGAGGGAAAACGTCGTTTTTTAACTTTGAATTCGAAAAATAGCGTCGATGCCAGATTACTTACGAAAACTTGGTAATTTTATAAAATATAATATAAAACTAATTTTCTTGCTTAGTGAGAAATACGTGACCTTTATTTAATAATAAACTGGTCAATTTTAAGATGAAAAAATAATAATTAATTTTATACGAAAAATATCTTTTTAATCATTTTAATCGCTAAACAATAAAACACGAAAAACCAGAAAACGACAGAAAACCTAAGCTATTACAGTCACAGACCAGCCAGCTGGGCTTATGCCCATTACAATTTATTTACATAAATTGAAATAAGAATAAACTGCCGTTAGTCCTAACTGAAAATATTAATTAAAAATGTAAACAAAATAAATAATAAAATACTGATAAATATCAAGTCTCAGATAATGGTTCGATCCTCAATTTTTGGCTAATTGCCTCAACGTCCGGGCGGGGCCGGTATCGTTTGTATTTAGCCGGGTCCATTGACCGGTACGGTCGTCACCCAAAAATAAATATCAATTAAATTCTGAAAATCATTTTAAAAACAATTCGGGATTTACGAAAAAATCGGGCAACATCTCCTCTGTTTTTTGTCAACCCAAAAACTGGAAAATTGGCGCCGATAATTCCTGCAAGTCCCAAACCAGGGAAAAACCCATATTTTATATATAAAACACATCCACAGCCATTTCACAGAATAATCGGAACGACCCGAAATAGTTTCGGAAGTCCAATTCCAAAACCACAGATCACAGAACGTTCCCGGAAATTTCCGGAAACTAAAACATACCAAAACAATTCCCGAAATATTCTGGGAATGCAAAACAACTCACGGGACCTTTCCGAAAGTCCCGAAAAAATACAACGTCGCAAATACCGAATTCCCAAAGGGAACCGGGGACCATTTTCATCATCGACAAAAATAGATAAAATAGCGGGACAGGGGTTATACCTCGGGTTGCTCGGCTAGAGCTCTCAGATGATAAAGTAGAAAGAAAATGATAATCCAGACGTTGCCGAAGTAATGCTGGACCCAACGTCGTCGACGACGAACGTCGATGAACTCCGAAACAAGGCACAACAAAACCAACCAGAGAACTCGGCAGCGCTAGGGCACGCTGGGAATGGCAGCGCTGGTCGGCAGGAACGCCGACGGGAAAGGTGCAGAGGGGAACGGCGCCAAGGGGCAGCGCGGACGGAGTGCTGTCGGCGGGAAACGCCGAAGTCAGCGCTGGTTGCCGGGCTGTCAGCGACTAGGGCTAGGGTCGTCGGAGTTGGCGACGGAAAGGGCGCGCGGGGCTGGCTTGGCCGCGCGGGGAGCGATCAGACCCGCGGAAGAGGGCGCGGACGGCCGAAGCAGAGGGGCGCTGGGGCCGCGGTCGCCGGAGTAGGCCGGCGCGCGAGGGTGGCGACGGGGTTGGTCGCCGGAGCTCGGGAGCTCGCGGATGGCGGGATTCGCCGGAGTGCGACGAGCTCGGGGATGGCAGAGGTAGGTGGAGGAGGGGAAATGGTGAGAGAAAGGGTTTGGAAATGGGTTTCCAGAGAGGAGAATGGGGTTGGGGAAGTTTCTGTGGATTATGTGAGAAATTTGTGAGAGATGATAGTAAAGAGAGGGAGAGAGTTGTGAGAGTTATTCTCTTCTGTGAGAACGTGTGAGAGGAGTGGGAAAAGAGGAGTTTACTAAAGGGGTGGTGGTGATCAGTTCGTGTGGTGAAGAGCAAAATGAGGGGAGTAAGAACGGGAGTGAGGTTGACTAATCCAAAACGTGTGCTGGTCCTTCAGGACCAGCCACAAAGTGATTTATTATTATTATATATTTTTTTTATAACCAAGTCAAAACCAGATTTGGAAAAAGAATGGATTTGGGTTCAGGCCTGGGTCTGGGCTCGGACTCGGGTCTGGGTCCGAAAATCAAAAGCCTTGTTATTATAATTTTCGAAATTCTTTTTCACTCGAAAATATTTAATAATATTAATAATAATAATAATTTTGAAATACTAATGATAATAATACCAAAACATTATTTAATTATTAAATACAAATTATGGGTTTCACAATCTTTCCTCCTTAGAAACTTTCGTCCTCGAAATTTAAAGTAAGGTAGGAGAATCAAACAGGTACGGGTACTGCGCCCGTAGCTCAGGTCCAACAATAAGAATTTCCAAGGCAGTCGTGGATGAGACGGTTTAGGGACAAGTTTTTTTTATGATATCATCCACGCAGAAAAATACAAAAGCGAACCAAAGTACACGAGGTTGATCAGACCATCATACACCGGTCCTGATTAGACAATATATTAGTGGGTGCACCCAATGAAATATCGTCATGATCAAGCTTGATTAAAGAGATAGCTTGCAAAACTAGGCTAACTTAGCAGCATTAGTCAAGTTTAGAACAAAAAAATAAGGAATAGGAGTTTAAGTGATGGCTCAAATTCTGATTTTCTTCTCATCTCTGACTAGGCTTGCAACTGGTTTCTCTGGCACTGAAAGGTTGAGTCCAATCTTCAGCTCTGGATTATCCAAAACGTGACTTGGATCCGAAATGTAGCGTCTGAGCTGTGACGTAGAAGACGTTGCACACTCTCAAGATTAGCTGGTAGAGCTAACTGGTACGCTACTTCCAACTCGTCTTAAACTTCAAATGGCCTGATGTACCTGGCCTCAATTTCCAGCTCCGTCAAAACTGATTGTTCCTCTGGTAGGAGAAAGCTTCACAGAAATAACATCTCCTTCTTCAACTTCTTCGGTCGACTACTACTACCAATCCAATGCTTCTGTCTATCTTGGGTAATCCTAAGCTTGCATTCTCCTTCTCTACTGCGTCAGTTACCATCTCTAGACCCAGCAGTACTCTTTCTCCTACGTCGTCCCATGCAAGTGGTGTACGGCAACGACGTCCATAGAGCTTCAAATAGGGTCATACTAATTCCATCTTGGTAGCTGTTGTTTTGTAAGAGAACTCCACCAAATGCAATTGGTCTTCCCAAGACCCTCCAAATTCCAAGACGTAAAATCTCAATATATCTCCAAGCGTCTGGATTGACCTCTCTGATTGCCCGTCCCGCGGTACTCCATGAATCCGGTAGATGTGCCTCTCGTACAATGCTGCCCACTTCGTAGTGGATAAACCAACTTTGAAGGACATAAAGTGAGCTGACTTAGTCAGTCGGTTTACTATAATCCAATTGGTGCCCTTCCCTCCTTGGAAACAAGGCAATCCTTACTCAAAGTTCATTGTTATATGCTTCTACTTCCACTCCGAATTGTCCAGCGGCTCCAACAAACTTGTTATTCTCTTGCTAAATTCCTCATGTTGACAAATTCACATCTAATCCCATACCTGGAATTGTCCTTCTTTATTCCATATCACCAATCAATGGAGGCATATTCCGATACATCTTATTATCTCCTGAATATATGGAATACTGCGACTGGTGCATTTCTTTCATCAGCTCGTTCCTCCGTTTGTCAGCCGATACGCAAAGTCTCGTACCATTCTTCAGAGTTCCAATGCTGATCAATTTAGAAACCCTCAAGTGTTCCTGCCAACAATTGATCTCTAAGCCTGCAAAGTGCCTCGTTTTGAAACCACGATCTCTTGATTTTGTCCCTCAGCCTCGAACTTCATCAATACGGAATCAGCATCCAGCTCCATCCTTCTATCTCCAGGTAGTATAACCTCCAGTCCAAACTTCTCGATGTCTTGTAGCAGGTGCTAGTCCTTGGTTAAGAACTTCGCCATCAGTATCGACCAAGTGCATCAGCGACCATATTAGCCTTACCTGAATGGTACTGCAGGTTGATGTCGAAATCCTTCATCTGCTTCAGCCATCTTCTCAGTCTAACATTCAGCCCTTTCTGAGTAAAGACATATTTCAGACTTTTGTAGTCCGTATATATTTTCACTCCCTTTCCATAGAAATCATGCTTCTATAGCTTCCAAGTAATGATAATTGTAGCAAATTTTAAATTAGGCGTGGGATAATTCTTCTCATGAGTCTGTAGTTGCCTATATGTGTAAGCAATTACTTTCCCATGTTGTTGAAGAACGCAGCCCAGTCCTTTTCTAGAGGCATTACTGTAAATTGAGAATCCACCGGTTCCTGCGGGTAGCGCAAGGATTGGTGTAGTGGTAAGTCTCTTCTTCAGCTCCTCAATGCCGCCTGGCAATCTTTCGTTCAGATGAACTCTTCATTCTTCCAAGTGAGCTTCGTCATCGGCTCAGCAATCTTGGCAAAATCCTTCACGAACTTCTGATAGTAGCCAGCCAAGTTCAAGAAACTTCCGAATTGAACTTGGGGTATACCACTTTTCAACAACAGCTATCTTCCATCGAAATTTCTTCTCTTGACAACATTGCCAAAAGTCCACCTTGTCAAAGAAAATCCACGTTCAGATAACTTACCATAAAACTTCTTTTTCTTCAAGTTTCCAGAACTTTCCTCAGATGTTCTTCATGCCCTTCTTCAGTCTTCGAATATATCAGAATGTTATCTATGGAGAAGAACTCATGAAAACTCTGTTCATGAGATTCATGAACACAGCAGGAGTATTTGTCAGTTTAACGTCATGACCAAAGAAAACTACCCATACTTGGTGTTTGAACGCCGTCTTGGAAATGTCCTCCTTCCTGACTTTGATTGATGGTAGTCAGATCTTAAGTCAAACTTCGAAACACCCTAACTCCACACAAACAGATCCTCGATCCGGGCAGAGAGTACTTGTTCTTTAATGTCTGGTAATCGATGCACATCCGTTGTTCCATCCTTCTTGGGCACAAACAAGATAGGTGTTCCCTAAGATGAAGTTCCACCCTGAATAAATCCTAGAGCCTTCATTGATCTGGTCCTTCATCTTCTTGGCCACCTTCGGGTTGACTCTGTAATATCCTATAGAATTAGGGAAAGAGCCGGGGACTAGGTCAGGGGTGAATCCTATGTCTAGATATGGGATAATCCGGGAAGACTATCAGGGAAAATATCTGCCATAAAGGTGTAACTAAGGATTTTTATTCATGTGGAGAATTACAGCAAAAACTCTTATGATTGATCTAAGGACATCCTGTTACAACTTCCAAAATAGATAATGCTATTCAGCAGTTCTAGGTACTATTCTTCATGGTTCTGGCTCTTGCATGAGCAGTCTCTAACTGCTTCATCTTCTATGAACCTCGAGTATGCATCATGCCTTATTGTAAGAGGCAGGGTCTACTGGATAGGAAGAGGGTCCCTAGGTTGTGGCCTAACAGGTGTTGCTGGGATATGAGCTCTGGTTTGATGGAAAGATAAGGGGCAGTCCTTTACCCGATGTTTAGCAGATCCACATGCCAAACATTGTCCCAATCTCTTGCGGCAACTAACGGCTTGATGACCAGGCCTCTTGCAGTAGTTACAAGCCCATAGCTTCTTACGACAAGACTGCCGGAAAGTAGAGTACTTGATGGGACCCAAACATCTTCTAGATTCAGGGGTATCCTTCCTAGGACAAGGTTCTGCTCCAACTTGGTTGGAGATAACTAAGGCTACATCATTGACGTTCTTCATGTCTTCTCTCATGATATTCATCTGTTCCTGCTGGGCTTCATCTTGAGCTTTTTGGAACTCCAGGATTTCTTGAAATAGGGCAACCATTTGGAAGGTGTTTGCTGGTACTGGTGGAGCAAAAAAAAATGGATACTCCACCAAGGAAATGCAACTCAGTTTGAGATGAGGTAGGAATCGCCAGTGTAGTGAAAACTTCACTGGATGCATTATGAGGACGTCAAACAGCCGCGAGTGAGAAGACCCTGGGCTTGGTTGAGGAGGTGGGGTATGATCTGGGGATGACACCTCATCGCCAGCAGGATTTGGTCTTGTCAATGGTCATTCTCTGGAAGGCTTAGGATGCACTCATAAACAAGGTAGCCTACCGGTCTATAATTAACCAAAAATATTTATTTATATATAAATCGGACCTATGTTGTGACAAATCAATGTTCTAGTGTTCTAATTGTTTCTAGGTATGTTTTCCTAAGTTGTCGCGTGTGACCTGCATGGGCCACCACTAAAAACATGTCACGACCCGATCCCAAATAATTGGGTCGAACCGGATCATGCCCAGCCTGCACCGTTGTTGAGACGGCGGCAGTAAGCTGTTCCATTAGCAGGTAACCACAACAACATCTGTATTTGTCACAACTCAAAATTCGGAAATTTAAAACTTATTGATCTTTTACAATGAAGTGAAAGCTACAACTTAAACCATTTTCTACATACATCAAGAAGAAGAGAAAACTCTAGGTACACAGCTCATCAGTCTCGAAATCCTAGTCTTCTAGTTGGGACCTCGGGAAATATCGCGGAACAAAGCCTCATCAGTGATACCTAAAATGTTGGGTCTCCAGTCAGGAGGGAGCAAAGTACAATTCATGCTAATTTTAAACAGTTAAATAAGAAATAGAATCATGCAGTTCTAAACAGTTTTAAAACAGGTTTGTTACAGTAGAAATTAGTGATTTGAACAGGTAATGACATATGACCGGCTTGGGTTTGTTACAGGAGGGTACAGCTTATCCCCGTGTGTATGAGGGGTAAGCCAATAGTTACAGTAGTTACAGTAGTTTGGATGTGGTCATACTCATTACACTACTCCCCCAGTCCCCAATAGTTACAGTAGTTACAGTACAGTACTCTCGAAGAGAGTTTCGTATTTGCATCGTGGTTTAGACATGCAGTAAAGCGATTAAATAAATAACTGTAAACTAACATAAACTATACTTGCCTCAATGTAAAATGACTGGAGAGGTGGACGACTCCGAGACGGAAAGTTTAGAGTTGTCCTCGAATTCCTACACTCGAGAGATAGACTCAGCTTTCAGGTTAACCAACTTAGCTATGCTAGTAGTAATCTCTATTTGCGTCCTAGTCCATTTTTAGTTATTTAATTAACTAAACACAGAAAACGCGATTAATTGTGCGTTAATTTAATACGAGGGAAAACGTCGTTTTTTAACTTTGAATTCGAAAAATAGCGTCGATGCCAGATTACTACGAAAACTTGGTAATTTTATAAAATATAATATAAAACTAATTTTTGCTTAGTGAGAAATACGTGACCTTTATTTAAATAATAAACTGGTCAATTTTAAGATGAAAAATAATAATTTTTATACGAAAAATATCTTTTTAATCATTTTAATCGCTAAACAATAAAAACACGAAAAACCAGAAAACGACAGGAAACCTAAGCTATTACAGTCACAGACCAGCCAGCTGGGCTTATGCCCATTACAATTTATTTACATAAATTGAAATAAGAATAAACTGCCGTTAGTCCTAACTGAAAATATTAATTAAAAATGTAAACAAAATAAATAATAAAATACTGATAAATATAATCTCAGATAATGGTCCGATCCTCAATTTTTGGCTAATTGCCTCAACGTCCGGGCGGGGCCGGTATCGTTTGCATTTAGCCGGGTCCATTGACCGGTACGGTCGTCACCCAAAAATAAATATCAATTAAATTCCGAAAATCATTTTAAAAACAATTCGGGATTTAGAAAAATCGGGCAGCATCTCCTCTGTTTTTGGTCAACCCAAAAACTGGAAATTGGCGCCGATAATTCCTGCAAGTCCCAAACCAGGAAAAACCCACATTTTATATATAAACACATCCACAGCCATTTCACAGAATAATCGGAACGACCCGAAATAGTTTCGGAAGTCCGATTCCAAAACCACAGATCACAGAACGTTCGAAATTTTCGGAAACTAAAACATACCAAAACAATTCCCAAATATTCTGGGAATGCAAAACAACTCACGGACCTTTCCGAAAGTCCCAAAAATACAACGTCGCAAATACCGAATTCCCAAAGGGAACCGGGGACCATTTTCATCATCGACAAAAATAATAAAATAGCGGGACAGGGGTTATACCTCGGGTTGCTCGGCTAGAGCTCTCAGATGATAAAGTAGAAAGAAAATGATAATCCAGACGTTGCCGAAGTAATGCTGGACCCAACGTCGTCGACGACGAACGTCGATGAACTCCGAAACAAGGCACAGCAAAACCAACCAGAGAACTCGGCAGCGCTAGGGCACGCTGGGAATGGCAGCGCTGGTCGGCAGGAACGCCGACGGGAAAGGCGCAGAGGGGAACCGCCAAGGGGCAGCGCGGACGGAGTGCTGTCGGCGGGAAACGCCGAAGTCAGCGCTGGTTGCCGGGCTGTCAGCGGCTAGGGCTAGGGTCGCCGGAGTTGGCGACGAAAGGGCGCGGGGCTGGCTTGGCCGCGCGGGGAGCGATCAGACCCGCGGAAGAGGGCGCACGGCCGGAGCAGAGGGGCGCTGGGGCCGCGGTCGCCGGAGTAGGCCGGCACGCGAGGGTGGCGACGGGGTTGGTCGCCGGAGCTCGGGAGCTCGCGGATGGCGGGGTTCGCCGGAGTGCGACGAGCTCGAGGATGGCGGAGTTAGGTGGAGGAGGGGAAATGGTGAGAGAAAGGGTTTGGAAATGGGTTTCCAGAGAGAGAATGGGGTTGGGGAAGTTTCTGTGGATTAGGTGAGAAATTTGTGAGAGATGAGAGTAAAGAGAGGGAGAGAGTTGTGAGAGTTATTCTCTTCTGTGAGAACGTGTGAGAGGAGTGGGAAAAGAGGAGTTTACTAAAGGGGTGGTGGTGATCAGTTCGTGTGGTGAAGAGCAAAATGAGGGGAGTAAGAACGGGAGTGAGGTTGACTAATCTAAAACGTGTGCTGGTCCTTCGGACCAGCCACAAAGTGATTTATTATTATTATATTTTTTTTTTAACCAAGTCAAACCAGATTTGGAAAAAGAATGGATTTGGGTTCAGGCCTGGGTCTGGGCTTGGACTCGGTCTGGGTCCGAAAATCAAAAAGCCTTGTTATTATAATTTTCAAATTCTTTTTCACTCGAAAATATTTAATAATTAATAATAAAAATTTTGAAATACTAATGATAATAATACCAAACATTATTTAATTATTAAATACAAATTAGGGTTTCACAGAGAATCTTCTCCTCTCCATTTATTGTGTGGGACAGAATGCAAAAGAGAAATGGATTGAGAATTAAAAGTATACCTAATAATGGTTCTCTCTTGAAAGAAGCTTGGAAGAAGAAAGAAATGAAGATGGAGAAGTTACTTGGGGTGAAGGAAAGAGAGAGGGGGGGCTATTCATGGCCGGCCAAGGGGTGTAGGTGAGTGGCACTTGTATTTACAAGTTTGCCCCTCCCTAAGCCTAATGCTAATAATTCCAAAATAGGTTTAGGAAGTTGCTAAAAATAAATAAAAATCATAATTAAACTAATTACTCATGGAGGACTAGTTCAACTCTTAAACCCTAAAGTTTAGTGTGGTGGGCCATGGTTAGCTAACATGCTAATTACGGCTCAAGTCGAAATTCACCGGGGTCCCGAATCAACTCGGAATGCGATGAATTCGAACCCGACTCATATAATAATTATAATAATATTTGAAATAAAATTCCCAAAATATTATAAAATGAAAAATTACCATTTTAACCCCTAACTGGGAAAAGTGAGGGTGACATCATGTATCTGATACCAAATGACATTGTCTGATTCTTTTAATTTCATTTAAATGATGGTTCCCCACTCCAATAACTGTCATAAATTATTTCCAAAGATTTAAATGAATTGAACACAATATTAAAACTAATGTTGTTGCCTGTCCACCTCATTTTTCTGCAACCATTATATATATATATATATATATAGATATATATATATATATTATATATATATATAATCTATATATATATATATATATATAACTATATGTATACGTATATATATTATATAAAACACACATATACCATGTATATATACGTATCCATATACTAATATATATATATATCTATATATATATATATATATATATATATATATATATATACTATATAATCTATATATATATATATATATCGATAAAATATATGTATT
>JANAVB010002199.1:16010153-16084920 GCA_029216955.1 Iris pallida
AATAAAATAAAATAATATTGATAACGAATTAATAAATCCATAATGGTGTATACAAACGTCACTGATTCTCACTAATAATAATTTATAATATTAAATTAAGAATACTTAGAAATATTATTAGATCACCAATACGGGATACAACCAATCATACCAATAAAATATAATAATAAAATATTCAAATTTTCCGGGAAGGAAACTACAATCTACCACCTTAAAAATATTTCGTCCTCGAAATTCTATATCATAACTATTTCTTAAATTCAATAAGAAGTCTACATGAACCTTAATCTCCTTAAATTTTTAATTCCCCAAAATAGTTTGTATTCTTCTCCTAGCCATATAGCCTCCAGGACTTCTACCCACCTTTGGTCACCTACTTCTCAAACTAAATCTTAAAATCTTCCAACTGGTTGCTATCAACCTACCAACAAATATCCAGGCATAAGTATCTATAATCCTCACTATCTATCAAGCAACCAAAATTTAACAGCAACAAATTTACACAAGTAGCATAAAAATAATAGTAAATTCTAGTAAGCATGGCTATTCTCGCTCCGAAGTAGGGAGGACAGGAAGATAAGGCAAAAAATCGAGAGCAACGGTGAAGTTTCAAGAACAGTGGAGAGTATCCAATATGCAGATAAAGATAGTCTAGACCGTGACTTATTTGCTAGATTGGGCTACTCTAGTCCAGTCACCGGCTAATCGAGGAACACGTGTTTCCTAGAGGCTTGCAATCCATGCAATACCGAAATTCTATTCTCGAAGTTCTAAACAATATCCAAATAGGACTGATTAAAAATCAAGATTGTGATCTTTTCCGTGGTTACTTAAACCCCAGCAAAGGATACGAATGCAATGCAAGATCGTCTCACGACGTCCAGATAGGTTCGAATGACTTCATATTCTAAGAGGTGGAGACTTCATAATAGGTATAGGGACCTATTTCAATTGGTTCGGTTTTATAGTCCAAATGGGGTATGTCTGGATGGGTTTACTAGGTCTTAATGAGTTCCCTATCTGGCATCAATCGTTGGTTGGGTGAACCTTGGATCTCAATCTATATGGACTGAACAAGATCCCAAGATAAAACTATGTCTACTAGGTTAGGGTAACCTAGAATAGGCTTTATCAAGTGGTTGAGGTCAGTCAGGTTGGTTAGCTAAGTTCCTAAGTCCAAAAGCGCCTTCGGTGACTTTTGTGTTTAAGTAGCACGAGAAGACACAATTAAAAGGCACACTAGTGACATGTGCGTAGTGGACCTCGAGTAGATCACAACTATATATGGGTCGAAGGAATTGAGTCAAGATTGAGGCTTTAGTCGAAGTCGAGAATATACCGTTATTGTGGTAGGGTTGTAGCTAGTCCTTTTAACCTGAAATTCGTAACACAAAAATATTGTACAAGGGGACGGTTTTGAGTGGGACATGATATACCTGATGAAGGTGGACTCGTCTAGATCTTACATATAAAGTTTGCTGGGAGGTAGCAGCTGGTCTCGTGCTCCGGATATTAATGGCACGGCCGGGACACAAAATGATCTAAATGGAAAGTGGGAGTCCAAGGGGCACTAATTATTATCTTAATAAAATTATTCCAATCAATCGGTAATCCTGGTATATCCTAAAATTTTTCTAGAAGACTTACAGTCTACCCACCTTAGAAGCTAGGACAGGATTTTAGGAATAATGAGGTTAGAGGGTTCCCAAAACCCGGATACTGTACCTCGACTCTTGTTAATAGAGAATAAGGCACGGCGTAACGGAATATGGTAGATGTAAGTCAAGTCAATGATCATTCCTCAATAAATGAGAAACGAGGGTGTATAATAACACATGGTCGATAAAATAGAGGAACATACACATCCATAGTGTACAAGAGTTATCGACGGGGTAACCAGCTCTAAGGCAAAAATATTTTTAACAATTAAGTCATGAATTTCTATTGGTGTCAAACCTGCCAGACTATTGTTACAAGGGTCCTAGTTAAACTAAGCTTCAAACAGTTGATTTGAGGCTCACAACAATCGGTCTCTTGAGAATAGATAGTCTCCTAGGTTAGCATTTGATCAAGGAAAAGACCCTAATCATTCTCGGACTCCAATGACTAGAAGATCAAGATTAGCAGGTTTAGTGTCGAAGGGAGGACGAGTAACTCGAGGCAAGGTCCTAGTCATATGGCTGGCCGATGGTAGTTACCCTTGTGTATACAACCATCATAGCCATGGGGATATACTCTGTATCTATCTATCAATTACGAGCTTTCGTCTTTCTAATCATTGAAAGACAAAAACAATGAAGAGTTCAAGAGAGATGTCATGAATACAATTACGTGATTCAAAGGCGAATGTATAATTCAAGAGGAATTGTTAAAGCAGTCGCGGATGAGATCCTAGAGACATCTACATCTCAAACCACGTAGGATAGTTAGATGAAGAGCGAACCAAATGCATCATGGTTGATCAGACCGTAATACAATGATTCTGATTAGACAATATGTTAGTGGGCGTCCCCAATAAACATATGTCTTGAATCAAGCTCGATAAAGAGTGAGCTTGCAAAACTAGGCTTTGATAGCAACATTGGTCAAAATAGTCAAATTACAAGTATACAGGATTTTTGAAAGAAGGCACAAGTAGTTCGAGTTTTATGAGAATCAAAAATTTAACAGGTGTTCTTGCTTACACGGTCATCCTACTATCTTCTTATCCATAAAGCCTTGGTCGACTAATGGATTATGGACTTCTAGATTCCATATTCTAGGTAAACCTATTAGCGTCAATCAATATCCTCGTCAATAGGTCACAAGGACCACGGAATGCTAGATCGGGAGACGTGCTATCCAACTTACAAAACTTCCACTAATATTGGCTTCGGGTCTCATGGGACATACTGGTATTGTCCTATCCTCCATAGTATCATAAACCTGTAATCATGTTTGAAGCCATTTCACCGAGAGTTATGCCTCGCCCGTATACTCGAGCTGTGGTAAACCCTTGGATTCGTGATTTCAGGGTGATATGCTATTCGATACTCTACCTTATATTGACACAAGGGTTACGGTCAAAAGAGGACCTCTAGCCATAGTTTTAGTAACATTCTACAACCTGTATTTCCTTAGACTAATTTCAACTCTAGGGATCGTGCCTTGCCAGTGCGTTGCTGGCTGCAGGGAATCCAGAGTCTTCATAATTTAAATAAATAGCGACAGTGATGTCACGACCCGCACCCACTGTGAGGGTACGAGGACGTAACAACGCCCAGCCTACGCCGCAGTGTCGGCGGTAGAATGCTGTCCTAGGTCACGACATCTAACAATTTAAGGTGATGACAGTTATACTCCCCGAATGGGGGTGACATAACATAAATATAACTCAATCACAGCTAAGGTAGAACAAGAATGAGATAGAAAGATAAAGATAGATAACATCCAGGAATGTAACATCACGGAGATACAAATCCAGAATTCTAAGTGTCTAAAATAATACATCTCAGAATATCTCAAAGTCTAATACAGTAATCCCCAAAATAGTAAGACAACCCTAAACTAATGGAAGTAACATCAAATGCTAGCAGGTCCAAGTCACTAGTGATGTCTAATGCTGCACCAAGAGGGATAGACACCAGAGCCTCATCATTCACTGTAAAATTTTCAACAGGTCCAGTCAGGACGGGAACGAGCACATATCTCTCAAAACAGTTCATAGCAGGTTAGGAGTATAAATCATGCAATAGAGTAAAATACAGGAAGTGCTGAAAAGGAAGTACGAGTAAACAGGAGATATTTTGTAACTGAAAGTAAATACATGATAGTAGAGACTGTAAGTGGCTACGTGATTTAGAGCATAATGGTTATGTAAACGGCTTGGGGGCACATGAATACAAATAAGGAGGCACATTTATACAGCTACTGGAGATAGTGTTCACATAACCAATTCTACTCACCCCGCCCCAACCAGTACACAAGGATCCATTCAAGTTACGTTATAAGCACATGAATACAACTAAGATACGTGAACTCATGTAATGAGTAGTACATGAGGCACGTGAAAGTACATGAGAACATATAAAAAACATGAACTAATACGAGTACAAGGAGTACCTGATGCACATGATAAAGTACATGAACATGAAATACCCGATGCACCTGTAGAGGGATAACATCTCAGGAAGGGATCCATATAGTACTAATCCGTGAAGATACGTGTCAGCATCATGTAGAGTAATCTAGAGCAAGAATATAATCCAGGTAAGTATAAAAAGATCAGAGAATGTACTCGCCTGTAACCTGAGAATCTGGAGAATATATATATACTGTCCGAGGAGTGGTGTCTGGCTCCTATTAGAACAGCACAAGTCACAACAAGTCCAGAATGGTAATAAGATGCACTACAATGCGTTCTACATGAATCTAGGTCAATCTAGACCAAAGTCAACTTTTGGTCAACTCTGGTCAACCCTAGAAGTCAAACTAGGTCAACCAAGTCAAACCTAAGTCAAACTAGTCTATACTAAGCTAACAAGGCTATTCTAAGTCCAACTAGACTACACAAGTCTAATCTAGACTCACACTGACACACATGCACAACCACAGGCCATAGGCTAATAAGCTATACCATGAGCCAATAGGCAAACCATGCTAAAACATCCTTCAAAACATTTATATACTACACACATATATATCTAATCTATGATAAGCATAGATACCATAATATACCCTAATATAGGAATACACATATATCTATTTATATAAACTAATAGGAAATCACATATATATACATATATGAAAAGTGAGAGGGGGACACATGGCTATGTGTCCAAGTGTATGTGTGTGTATGTGACATGAGACATGTGAGTGTGATATGGTGCCAAATAGTGAGAGTGTGTGTCAAGGGTATGTGAGAGGGACATGTGTGATACACAGTAGTGTGTGTGATAGATATGAGGGTGTGGTGTGTGAAGGGCAAGAGTGTACATGTGGGAAAACTTGTGTGTGAGGTTGTCTCAAGTGTGTGTGTGTTCATGAGTGATTGAACATGGTATGGAAACATGTAACAGTGAGTGGCAATAGTGTAATAGGAAAAAAAACAGTGAAGAAAAGCTCATGAATCACACATAACTAATTAACATGCCCCAATATGAAATCCCATATTTCAGTTCAGATTTAACAGTTAGGAAACCCATTTATTGAAAGCCTTTCTCAGTTTTGAAAGCCATTCCCAGGTATAGGGACATCCCATTCATAATTGAAAGGAAGGAACTCTATGTTCAGTACTTCCTGTTATAGGAGTAACTCAGAAACAAGAATAAAAAGGAAACTCAGGTTTGCACATAACATTAACATTTCAGATTTACCTCCCTGCTCATTTCAGTTATCAATACAACTCAAACCATCAAGAGTTTTGAAGAAAACAGTCCTTAGAAGAAAACTCTGATTTATGAACCAAAACATCACTAAATCAGTCCAAAATTGACATACAAATAGGAAACACTTAGGAGAACATATTAGGCACTTAAAAACTTGTAATTAACTGTGTTAAGAAGGTTTAAAAGACTGCTAAAACTCATCTTGCAAAACTGGAAAATTTTAGAAGACTGATACATGGGTTTTCAGGAAAAAAAAAGGGAAAATGACAAGTGAACAGTGAAATTCGAATAAAAATCAATTACAGAGGTTGGTAACTATTAAACACAATGCATACATGCTACGTGATGTGTTTGTGTCCACAGAAGTGGACACAAACGTGTCCAATTAATTTAATACACAAAAACAGTGAACTGCACACAGAGAAACCAATCGTCGTGCACGTGTTCGTGTCGATCGTGTGCACGACACACAGCGACACGACTCACGAGATTTGGTCCACGTGTTCACCTAGACTAGGGCTAGTGATAGGACAGCCTGAATCGTGTCCAAGTCGCGTATACACGACATGAGACACGCGTGTCAGTGCCCAAATTGACAGCCGACTGTGCAGTGCACAAATCGGTGCACGCGTTCGTGCGTGTCCGACACGACACGTGGGGCTCTGAAAATTAGGGAGCCCCGTGTCAGTGTCAGCCCCTAGCTACACGTCAAATTTGGCGTGTCGAGGAGCCGTGTCCGTGTCGCAATCACGCCCGAGCAGCAGGGCACGCACAGTGCCTGTGCACGCGCTGCGCGCGACAGTGTGTTCGCGTGTCCGTGGGGACTCGACACGACACTAAGATGACACGAAACAGAAATGCATAAGCGACACATAGACCTAATTTCCTATTCAAATATAATTCCAAAATCACACGAAATGCCCATTGGGGCATTTCATCAAACACTTAGTAGCATGCACTGATACGTGTCCAGAATGGACACGAAACGACACAAAAATTTAGGAAACCCTATTCCTATAGTTAGGCTAGGGTTAGGGCAACCTAGAAATGAATTTTACAGTATTTAAAATGAATTAGAGAGGATTATACCTATAGGTGAACAATGGGTCAAAATCTCCAAATGGGAAGAGCTCCACAAGCCACTAAACTTCCTTAAATTGTGTGTTCCCTGAAAATACTCCACAATAACAGCAAGTAGACTATTATTAGGTCCTATTGCAATTTATTTGAAGGAATTTGGAGAAGAAATGGATTTTCTAAGAAATTACAAAGATGGGGACTCACCTCTTCCAAATGGCAAAGTTTCCTAAAGAGGCAACCCTAGTTTTAAGAGCATATAAATAGGGGAGGGGCTGACCATAGTGGCTGTCCAGAAATCCTAGGATTAGGGCTTGGTTTAATGGGTGTGGGCTATGGGCCATTAAGCCTATTAGTCATGAAATGACTTGTGACTTCACAAGCCATTTCTATATCAAACTAACTCCTAATTTCACCAAATTAATCCCAATGAGTTCATCCTCATGAACTTAAGTCAACCTAGGTTCTCAAATCCTAATCATAAGGTCAAGACCTAGGTTAGCCACTAGGTTAGTCTACAAGGTCAACATAAGTCAAGTCCACTAAAACACCAAAATCAATTATACTAAAATCACCTAAAAATCACTAAAAATCATATTAATTCTAATAAATCTAAATAATACTAACTATCACTAACCATGGTTAGCTAAGACTAGCTGTGACTAATCTAGGTTAGGTCCAAACCAAGTTAGACTAATCACAAAATATGGCAATCAATTAAATAATATTTTAATCACACCATACATTAAAAATCCAAATAACATTTATTAAATTCAATTAAATTCAAATAAAAAAAGTACCCTTGAACTGGAAATAATAAATGAAACACCCTAATCACAAGGTCAGGCTCTAGGTTAGGCTGTCTCTAGTGTTATACTATCAAAACACCAAAATCATAAGTCATGATTTAAAATACTTTTAAAATGATTTAAAATTACCAAAAATTATATCATGATTTAAAATATCATTAGTAGAAGATTAAAATTACAAAATTTCAAAATTACCCTCATTTGGAAAACTGGGTGTTACAAGTGCGCTGCTATCCTGCCATTATGAGTTAACTAACATTCCCTTAACTACATCTGTAAAAATCCATGAGCTCCTAGAGATTCAAACAAGTTGCCTATGAAATAAAGCATAAGCATTTGTCCTATCAGTCACAACCCTTAAGATAAAAGATTGAACAGGGGAAAATAACTGAGGACAAAAGAAATACAAACATTCTAACTCTTCCATGTGTATTCAAGCCTCTGAGGGACAAACTTGAATCAAAACTAACTCGAGGTTCGTACATGGATAACAAAATCAGAACTTTATAAAATAATGATTCTTAGGGCAACTAGCAATTATATAGATAATTCGGCTAGGATATGGGGATGATATCTAAGAGGCAAAGAGAATGAATTGAACAATTCATCAAGGTTAGATCATTACTCTAGGAAACTCTGCCTCACCAAGTGAATAATCTATCCACATTGGATCATATCGTCATATCAAGAGGTAATAGTGTAACTATGGGGATCTGACAAGGTATCAAAATTAATAACCCTCATCCTAAATTGCATGGCCTAGACTACCCATCGGTAAATTTGTATAAGGGACTCCTAGTCCTAGTCATTCACTTAAATTAAATTAATCTTAATTCGTGAATGAGCATTTCCTTGCCGCAGGCTCGCAATAGTACAACTAACTTAAGTACTATCACGAGTTCGCATGATTTGCAAAGACTGACCTGCATGGGCCACCATAAAAACTTGTCACGACCCGCACCCATTTTTTTTTAAACGGATACGAGACGTGTCCAAGCCAGCCTACGCCGCAGTGTCGGCGGTAGAACGCTGTCACGGCCATGAAGATCAAAATCACAAATAATGCTCATTCACATAATTAATTTAATATACAATGATCACAAGTTTTACATTTGCAGGGAAAATATAAACTTGTACAAATATGGAATGACTACAACTCATCTATCTAGCTAGTCTCTAGGCTTTTGCCTGCAAGTACCCCCGTATCTCCCATGCTAAGTGAATTCACGGCTAACCTGAAAAATATTGGTTTCCAGTCAGGAATGGAACGAGCACAATTCACTGAATGCAATTTCAAATAAAGAAAATGACTATAAAACAAAGGTTAGACATCAATCATGAGTTTTGAAAATAAACAGTAAATACAGAAAAACCAATAGCAATAAATAGACACAAAATACTTTTCCCAACTGTTAGAAGTACCTTTGATATGTGATCAGTCTGGGCCACTACACCGCACGGTCTACGATGTCTACTTGCAGAAAATAAACACGGTCTACAATGTCTACTTGCAGAAAATAAATACGGTCTACAATGTCTACTTGCAGAAAATAAGCACGGTCTACAATGTCTACTTGCAGAAAATAAACACGGTCTATAATGTCTACTTGCAGAAAATAAGCACGGTCTACAATGTCTACTTGCATGAAAATAAACACGGTCTACAAGGTCTACTGCATGAAAATAAACACGGTCTACAAGGTCTACTGCATGAAAATAAACACGGTCTACGGTCGGATCACACATCCTTGGTACTTCTCATTTTCGACTCAATAATTTATAATAGAGTATAAAAATCACATAACCAATGACTAATCGATGAAATATAGTAAAGATCAATATCGAAATGCAGACAATAAACTGTACTCGCCTGTGGTCCTCTGCTGGTGAAACTGACAGTCTGAACTACTCAATGTGCCACAATAGTCAAAACCCATACAACAGTCTCCGGAAGCTGAAATAAACATTATAAATATTCTCAGAATAGTCAAAATAGCTAGGATTGCCTGTCCTTAAGTCCAATTCTGGACACAGGGGCAAAACGGAAATTTCGGGTCAAAACGGTGTCCGCCATTGGACCCGCTTTGCACCAAAAAGCGTGTCAGAGTTAACGGTCTCTAAAGTCATCAAACTATATGTCTACGGATCCAGTTTTTCGATACGAACCCAACCTTATGTCCAGAGTTGGATTCCGGCGGGCCGTGCACAAAATCGCCCGTTGAGTAGGACCGTGGGGCCCGCAAAACGGCAATTTTATCAACTGTCTCAGAATTGGACCAAACTTGGCATACAGGACCAGAAAAATGATACGGTCCTGTTGGCGCAAGTTTCGTCTCGATCTGACGAGCGCACACAAAGTTATGACTGAATTTGCATTGTACGGATATAGTGAATTTCAACGGATACGTATCAAATTCGTCGCGCACACGCGACCAATTTGAATTCCGTCAAAGCCCATACGACCACGAAGCCGTTACGCATCTTTCGATGCTTACGGTGCGTGACCATGTCGCCCGGAATGGCGGGACGCACGTCGTGTGGATGAGTTTTTCAATATTTCTACTGTTTTACAAATAGGTTTTTGATGATTTTCGAAACCAGATAACTGAGTAGATATTTGTTTAAAACAGAAAGTAAAAGAAGGGTTAAAATCCTGGTTATATAGTCTAAAACCCTATTCAAATAGATTTCTAAGTTTCTCTACGGATTTGTGGAAATCCGCCTTCCAAAGTTAGGATCGGGGTTGGATGTTGTCCTGTTTTTGAAACGGGTTTTTCGCCGATTTCAACTCGATTTAACGGCCAACATAAACCATCTAAATTTGTTCTAATAGAAAGGAAATAATCTCGTATATATTGGGGACATACCCACGAAATCGGTTCATGAAACTGACGAGTGTGGAGGAAGAATTCTCGTCGCGAAGTCGCCTTCCTTGTTGCAACTGCTGCTGTTGCACATGCGCGCGCGCGAGAGGTTCCTTGGCCGATTCTGGCGGTCACCGGCCGCGCGCGGTAGTCCAGGTCGGCGTGCGCGCGCGCGGGGGTGCTGGGGAGGCGCGGCGTGGGTTTCCTTAGGGTTTCGATGAGAAACTCTGTGACTCTCGGCTCTCTATATATATATATATATATATATATATATATATATATATATGTATATATATATATATATATATATATATATATATATATATATATGTATATATATATATATATATATATATATATATATATATATATATATATATATATATATATATAAAAATTAAAGCTAAAACTTTCTAAGGTTCGGGACCTGCTCTGTTTGGGAAGGCTCGACTGGCTTGTGGGCCTAGGCTGCCGAGTTCACAGGGTCGGGTTTGGGGGATTGGGGACTTAGCTCGTGGGGGAGCTTCGTATGGGCCGCTGTGGCTTGGTTTGGTTTGCTGCTCTTCTGATTTTAGCTATTTGCTTCAATACATCATATCAACCTAGTTTCATGTTATCTGATACCAAATGACATTGTACTGATTCTTTTCTAATTTCATTTAAATGATGGTTCCCCACTCCAATAAACTGGTCATAAATTATTTCCAAAAGATTTAAATGAATTGAACACAATACTAAAACTAATGTTGTTGCCTGTCCACCTCATTTTTCTGCAACCATTACATACATATATTTATACATATATATATATATCTCCATAAACACACATATACCTATGTATATATACGTATACATATAATTATCTATATATATATATATATATATATATATATATATATATATATATATATATATATATATATATATATATATAAATATATATATATATATATATATATATATATACGCAAATGACCGCTAGCCTAGTGGTTAAGTGAGATGCATGTGGCCAGAGTGGTCAGGAGATCGATTCCCGGTGGGAGCGTTCGCCACATTTTCCTCTTTCAAAAAAAAAATTATATATATATATATATATATATATATATATATATATATATATATATATATATATATATATATATATATATATATATATATATATATATATATATATATATATATATATATATATATATATATATCCTTGATAAAATAATAATAACTATTAATAATAAATAATTTATTTATTTAATAACCACAATATTAACATTAATAATAATAATAAACCTAATAACACTGTAATTAAACCAATAATATATTTATTTGACAAAATAATATAACCCATAATAATAAAATAATATTATATAATAATAACCCCAATAATATTGATAATAAAATAAAATAATAATATTGATAACAAAATTCAATAAATCCATAATGGTTTATACAAACGTCACTGATTCTCACTAATATAATATTTATAATATTAAATTAAGAATACTTAGAAAATATTATTAGATCACCAATACGGGATACAACACAATCATACCAATAAAATAAATAATAATAAAATATTTCAAAATTTTCCGGGAAGGGGAGCTACAACTTCTTGTAGAGGACCTACTTCTATCCACCACATGGGCGGCGAAGATCGAGGGCCAATTTTCTGCCGTCGCAGGCAAGCTCATCCATGATGCGATCAACAACCAGAAGTCTCGTGATCGCTCCGGACAGTCGATCCATGGTTGGATCACGCCAGAGTAGTGGACTGTGATGAAGGCTAGATTCAGCGAGTCCAGGTACCAGGAGCGGTCTGACAAGGCCAAGGTGGCGCGGTCGAGCGCCAGTAAGTGGTGTGGTGGCTCCATTCCGATGACGGAGCATTTTCGTCGTCTGGTACGTTTCCTATGACGGACATCATTTTATATATAGTTGGATAGAATGTTTAATACTAATAATAGATAATATATTTTAACAGGTAAAAAAGGGTGAGGACCCCAACATGGTGATCGTCTTCCTGGTCACCCATCGGAGGGCTGGAGAGTTCATTGACGAGAGGGCGACGCAGGCATATGTACGTTCTATTCTTTATATTAATTTACTATAATTTAGAAAACAGGAAAATATATCTCAATATAGACTTTAGCAAACACTTATACGTTAGCAAACATTGTTCTAGGCCGAGTTTGTTCGGCTACAAGAGGAGGCGGCTGCTGCTGCTAGTGCGCCAGCAGAGGGAGGGGCTGGTACTTCCTCCCAGCCGCCTACAGCTCCATCGTCGGACGAGCTCTGGATGACCGCCGTTGGCGGTCTTCAGAAGGGTACGTACTACGGTACGGGATCCTACGGCGCCTATTTGGCTTCAGAGTCATCCCGGCCCCCTCTGTCAGTGCGCAGTCTCCAGCTTCGCAGGCATCATCACGAGCGCAGGATGTGTGCAGACAGCTCCACGAGCTGCGTCGCGAGTTGTAGCAGCAGATTTCTGAGGCAGCTGGGGCAGAGCGACGATCCGACGATCCGATGATCACCGAACGATTTGATGCGGTCGAGCGCAGTATACAGGAGATGATGAGTCTGCAGCAGGTTACAGCTGCCAGCTTGCATACGCTCACCGAGTCTACGCAGTGCACAGAGCGTAGACAGGTCGAGCTGGAGGGATCGCAGAGGACCGTGGCTGCCTCACTCACCCAGCTGTATACTTCTCTTGAGGCGAGTACTCAGAGGATGGTGAGTACTCTTGCTGCGCATGGTGACCGACTGCGAGAGCTGGAGCAGATACGTCCTCCTGGTCCATCGACGGCGCCGACTCCAGACGTTGCACTGCCTCCTACTGCCCCTACGGTGCAGCTCACACAGGAGCAGTATGAGTACATGCTATTCCAGATGCGCGGCAGGGGTCCGCAGTGATTTTATTGATTTTTTTTATGAGTTATATGTATTGGCCCTGTGGGCAAATTGTTTATTGGTACACATTTGTTTATACACTTGGTGGAAGACTTTTTATCATCTTCCATTTTTATTTTACTCTATTGAATGTTTGTGATGATGTGTGTCTGTGAAGTGTAGTTTGTTGGATATTTACTTTGCGATATTTATTTTGTTGGTATTTTTATTGTGATATTTACTTTGTGATATCTGCGACGGGGATGACAAATATACCTACGCCGGGTTATAAGCGATGATCTGATATACAAAGGAGGTGCTGCCCAAATTTTAAAAAAATATAATGTGTATTTTTGTGATGATGTGTGTCTGTGTTTACAGTGTATGTGAAATGCAGTGTTCGGAACACTATACTTCACACACACTGTAAACACAGACACACAGCATAACAAAAATACACATTTTATTTTTTTAAATATTTTTATTATTATTCTGCGACGTATAGCGACGGATAGCGACGTCTTAGCGACGTAAGTGGACATCGCTATACGTCGCTGATTAGCGGCGTTACGTCGCTGTACGTCGCTAAATTGCTGACGTGGCAGGCATGCCACGTCATCATGATAATAGAACCCGACGTCGCTACGTAGTCGCCCGACGTCGCTAAGTTTGCGACGTAAAACTTTCCTCGCTCTACGTCGCTAATTTGCGACGTCTCAGCGACACGACTTTGACGTCGCAAATAGCGACGTAAAGCGACGCATGTGCCATCTGCGACTTGCTTAAAAGCAACCTTCATTTTCCGTCGCTAAAGTCGTCGCTAATTACGATTAGCGACGTATTTACCAATATTAGCGACGTAACGGTACGTCGCTAATTTGCCTTATTTTAGTAGTGCACTCTCCCATTGGCCCCCCTTGTTAGCATGGGGCCCACGCTGTTGACCGGCCAATGGGAGAGGGCCACGTGGCGGACGGGTTGGCCCGCCCGCGGGCCAAATAGCCGTTCCGTAAATTATCAGATCTCTCACCCACATCCCGTAACTAGGGTGACTGTGGTAGTGACAGTGGCAGAATCGCCTAAGTTCTAGGTGCCTACTCCATTTTTTTTTCTTCATATATTTCATAGTTTTTAGTTTTTTGTATAAGTCCACACCTAATGTCACGACCCGCACCCTGAAGAGGGGCACGAGCACGTGGTTACGTCCAGCCTACGCCACAGTATCGGCGGTAGAACGCTGTATATAGGGTCTATAAATGCCTACGACTAACAGTTAAAATGTACATGTACAGTATATACTCTTCGAATGGAGGTGACATAACAATACAGTCTCAATCACAGAATAAAACTAAGGTAGATAGCTCAGAGAAAAGACATATGATAGATGAAAGAGTAAATAAGTGCATAGTCCAATACAAGCCCAGATATATACATCACAGGGTATCAAAATAGAATATAGAACTACAGTCTGATAAGCTAGCTGGATCGCAGTCCAGTCAAACCTAGCTAACCTACACTACTCTGGAAGTACAAAATCTAGTGGCTCTACTATAAGGCCACGATCTAAGGCTACTCCATCTGACTCGAGCCCATAATAGGTCGAGCAGTCCGCCTCAGAGTCATCTATAATATATCATAACGGTATCCTGTCAGGAAAATGAGCAAGTACAAACACTAACAGCAGTTCCATGTGAATTGACAAATTCTATAAGAGACAGTATAATGAACTACAAGACAAAGATATATGAAAACTTGAGAACCGTTCGGAAGCCGAGTTACAACCCTTAAACCAAACAAGGACCGGGGTTGTAACTCTTCTCCCGAGCAGAACTTAGTCTCCAATCAAGGTACAATGTAAAGGCAAGTAGAGCATGTGAGTAACTGTATATCATGGCATGGTGAGAAAATACTGAATGTAGAACAGAGCAGGATATACGATAAGATAAAGTAAATATAAAATGTGATTTGAATTATTAGAGCGTTATGTGATCGGCTTGGGAAACATGATCAGGCTTTCCATCCGACCGGCTATGAACAATGAGTACAATAGAACGGTAAGGCCGGTCACCATGGAAATCTATGAACGATGTAGGGTCAGGCTTTACCCGTCGTGAGGCGAGGGTATAACTATGAACAATGTATACAGTAGAACAATGTGGGAATTTGATCACACAACCACTAATAATTCCCTATCCCCGAATAGTATAAAGGATCCGGACATAACACGTCATGACACGGGATTCAAAAGCAGGTGATCAGCCCACTCCCAAGTCCATGTCTATACAAGTACAAGTAACAAGTCGAGTCATGTACCAATATACCAAGTAACCCGGGAACAACATCTCATGACAGGATCCGATATATACTAGTCCGTGAACCATCGTGTCAGGAATCAAGTAAGACACTACAACTGAATCGGATATAGCAGATATCAAGACAATGAAAACTATCAGTGAATGTACTCGCCTGCTGTCCTGAGCTGTATGGTATATCAATGCTCAGAGCGGTATCAGAAGACCTAAATATGAGATACTGTAAGTTAATTTAGGTTTAAACAAGTTTAGGAATGATTTACAATGAATGATATGCAATCTAGGTCAAACTAGGTCTCACTGAGTCACACTAAGTCCTGTCAAGTCAATCTAGGTCAAATCAAGTTATATCAAGTCAATCTAAGCCAACCCAAGTCAATCCTAGGTCATACCAGTCATCACGGGGCAAAACAAGTCGAAAAAAGTCAAACGGGATCAAGAGTTGGCCTACAGTTGACTTTTTGTCAACTGGTCAACTCTGGTCAACTCTAGGTCAACCCTGGTCAACCCTAGGTCAATGGTGACTAATAGTTGATTTTTGGTCAATTACACAAGTCTAATGGAAATCGGGACTAATTTGGGTAAAGCGTTGACCCATAGTTGACTTTTGGTCCAAAAAGTCAACCGTGGTCAACCGGGATCAAGACTAGGTCTAGGCGACTATTTCTAACTATTACCAACCTCTACAACCCATATCCAAGTCCATCTTGGACTTCGAAACTCATATCTTGGCCGTAGGCCAATATTCTATTTTACCCTTTAAAAGGATAAAATTCTAGCTTCGGCAACTATCCAGTTAGCCTACCTACGCTTGATATTTTGACCCGATCTCCCTAGGGTAGTATGATACTAGCCCATACATATAATATCTACCAAAATATCTAGGTAACGTGGACATTCGGTCCATGATACGGCCCGTTGTCAAAATCTTGAATATTTTAAGATACGCACCGATACGGCGCGATACGGGCGCCCTACAACCCCGAATTCCACCCGGAAGCCTACCCACAAAATCTAAATCACGTATTCATGCCCCACGCCAAGTTTCAACTCAATCGGTTACTCCGAGCTCCGTTTCGCCCTCTAACTCGGTTTTTCCCCTTTTCCTATTCTAGCTTTTTCCCTTTTCTTCTAACTTCTTCCTATCTTTTCTTCTAACCTCTAATTCTTTTCTAACTTTTTATTCCATAATCTTCTTCTACTCTTCTCTACGATTCCAACCATATATAATACATATATATATATATATATCTATATATACATATATGCTTAGGTGAAGGGGGGGGGGGGGGTTAGGCTTAAAGGCCATTGGGGGGGGGGGGGGGGGGGGGGGGGCTGTTTCCTGGCAGCAGCCAAGTGCTGCTGCTGCTGCTGTTACTGTGCTGCTGTGGCTGCCCCTACTTCTTCTTCATCTCCTCTTCTACTTCCCTATATATACACTTCATATATATATATATATATATATATATATATATATATATATATATATATATATATATATATATATATATATATATATATATATATATCCCTATATATAATATATATCTATCTATATATATATATATATAACTAGATATCTATAAATAATCTATCTAGATATCTATCCATCCCTCCAAATATATATATAACACACACACATCCATATACACACATCCATATACACACGTCCATGTATATATATAAATACACTCATATAACTATATATATATATATATACATATCCATATATATATATATATATATATATATATATATATATATATATATATATATATATATATATATATATAAACACACACACACATCCTCACACAACACAAACACACACAGACCACTCTCTCAACACCATCATCCCCATGACACAATATCACCCTCCTCTACACACACACGAATACATATATAAATACACACACATAAATACACATGTATGTATATATATATATATATATATATATATATATATATATATATATATGTATATATATATATATATACCACTCTCAAAAGATTAAATCCTAATAAATCATCAACCTATTTTTCTAGGAAAAACCTACAAATTTGTGGGCAAATGGAAGAGAATCTTCTCCTCTCCATTTATTGTGAAGGGGTTAAATGCATATGAGTAATAAAATGAGAATTAAAATCATACCTAAATGGAGTTGGAAGAGGAAGAAGGAGTTGGAAAAAGAAATGAAGAGAGAAGAAGAAACTTAGTGAAGAAGTAAAAGAAGTGGAGGGGGAGGTGGCCCTATAGGTGGCCGGCCATGGTGGTCATGGTAGGGGCACTTGTATTTACAAGTTTGCCCCTACACTAGCCTAATGTTAATTTAAATCCAAATGGGTTTTAGAAAAATGCTAAAATTAATTAAAAATTATAATTAAACTAAATTACTCATGGGGGACTAGTCCAAACTCTTAAACCCTAAAGTTTAGTGTGGTGGGCCATGGTTAGCTAACAGGCTAATTACAGCTCAAGTCGAAATTCACCGGGGTCCCGAATTAACTCGGAATGCGATAAAATTCGAACCCGACTCCTATAATAATTAAATAATAATATTCATGAAATAAAATTCCCAAAAATATTATAAAATAAAAAATTACCATTTTACCCCTAACTGGAAAAAGTGAGGGTGACACCTAAGCATGTTATGGTCTATCCGAACTAATTCATTCTAACCCACTCTAGTCCACGTCACTTCGAATATAAGATTGACGCTCTACAATATTAATATGATTGTCAATATATATGTAAGAGAACTCTTACAATGATGTTAATCACCAGCACGCATTCCCTCTCCAGGTCCAACTCGTCCGCCACCGTCTCCAGTAGCCTCAAGAACTCGGAGCGTGCGAGGCAATCTAGATTCACCACGAACCGATGTAGCATGTCTCTGCCATCCACGACGTACACCGCGAACCGCCCCTCCTTCACGTCCTCAGGCACTCCTGATCCAGCTGCGTTCGCTCCACAGAGCTTCCGGTGAAGCTTCTCTACCATGTCCTTGGCCAAGCCTCGGCACTGCACGGAGAAACAATGCATTCTAATTGTACACGGCGCGCGGTGGTGATCAATGTGCTTAATTTGCTGCGGGTTTTGTTTCGAGCCGCTAGCTACCTACTATTTATATGAAAGTTTTGTTTCGAGCCGCTAGCTACGTATATATGCATGTACGCACAAAATAAACATCGGTAATATTTTTTTGGTTGTTGCAGTTTTTCCTGACGAGGCATCCTAGATAGCATGCGAACCATGTGAAAGTTTTGGGACCAAACAACATTTATCACGAGTCAATTTTTGTTCACCTTCCAAAACTAGAATGAATGTTGACCCTTATATTCAATGATTGTCATATGTTAAGCTTAATGTTCACAAAACCACTCTAAAAAAAATCAGATTTATCACGAGTCAATTTTTGTTCACCTTCCAAAACTAGAATGAATGTTGACCCTTATATTCAATGATTGTCATATGTTAAGCTTAATGTTCACAAAACCACTCTAAAAAAAAATCAGATCAGTTGTCAAGTAGATTTGTGTGCCAGTTATGTCCGTCTCCGCACTCCAAAAGTCGTTCCATACGACAGGCCAAGAATCGTGTGCGTGAGACACACGATTATACTGAGCCCGCACGCGTTGGAAAAAAAAGAAAAAAAATACAACACATATAATTATTTTTTAAAACTAAATAAGATCAGTTGTCAAGTAGATTTGTGTGCCAGTTATGTCCGTCTCTCCAACACATATAATTATTTTTTAAAACTAAATAATATATATTTTTACCGAGAAAATGCAAGCGGGTGTTTGCAAATCCAAAACCGAAATAACCGGATCCCTAATGGTGGATCCATTAGCAACTCGACCCGTCTGGCTGCCCTAGAAATTCTCGAACTTTCTGGACCCGGCCCATTTGGATCTGTACTCACTCTCGCTCCCTACTTGAAGCAAAGTCGTTCCAAGAAAAATTAGGGTTTTATTTCTTCTTCCTCCTCCTCTCCATAAACCCCTCGGTAGATGATGATCTCCGCGCAAACTCCCGACATCCTCGGCGATCGCCAGTCCGGCCAGGACGTCCGCACTCAAAATGGTACTCTCTCTCTCCCTCTCTTTGGAAATTTCTAAACAAGCCCCTCAAATATTCTGATGTTGCATCTGCTGCTGATGTTGTTATTGTTGCAGTGGTCGCGTGCCAGGCTATCGCCAACATAGTCAAGTCGTCGCTCGGCCCCGTCGGACTCGACAAGGTTCAGTCCCAGTTTCCTTTTTTTTTTTATTGTTATTTTTTTCATATTGAACCCTTACGATTGCAATTTTTACGCGTAGATCCGTAAACTCTAGTAGCATGTGATTTATTTGAGGTCGAGTTCTAGATTGAGCTGATTTGATAAGCCGCAAAAATGTTGTCTGCGTCGTAGCGTGTCGTCGCCGTCGTGTCCGTGCCGTGTAGAGCACAAGAAACACGTTAGCGAACCATCCTAATTTCCGACGTTGTCGATGTTTCGTCGGTGATCTGGAATATGACTTGTTTTAACATTCGTAGTTGTTTCAACACTCATGTTGATCTTACGCATTTATTATGCGATGATTGTTTCACTGTGCTGAATGGAGACGACTAAAACAAGAAGCAGACTCGGCAACATGGACACAATACCGATTTTGGCACAAGTTCCTAGTCTTTTACATGGTCATGATGCGGATACGCGATCGTTTTTGTTGGTTGCTTCCTCTTCTATAGACTTGAAACTTAGATTCACAACTGTGTCAGTCCTTATCTTTTAGCTATTTCAACATGTAAGAATATCCTCGGGCAAGCTATGTATGGATAATTTGGTTTACATTGGATTTATCTTCTGAAGAATTATTCAGGTCTGATAATGGTGAAAAGCTCTGCTAAGCATGCATGTGACTAAATAATATTTTTGTTGAATATTAAGCAGAATGAAGTTTTTATTGCTTAATCTTCTATACAAGTAACGAGTTTAATTATGAATCACTAGATGTTGGTTGATGACATTGGTGATGTGACCATCACTAACGACGGGGCGACCATACTCAAGATGTTAGAAGTTGAACACCCAGCTGCTAAAGTAAGAATCCTAAGGCAGAAGTCCTTTCTAACTTGGTGTTGCATTCTCTAGTTTACACTGACACGTGCTTTGGGTTCAAATATTAGGTTCTTGTAGAGTTGGCTGAGCTTCAAGACCGGGAGGTTGGAGATGGGACAACATCTGTTGTTATTGTAGCTGCAGAGTTGCTTAAGGTAATTTAACTACAGTTAACTGTTGTATCATTTCTAGATTGTTTTGTCTATGAACGACCTTTTGTTTTGTTACTTCTGCAGAGAGCAAATGATCTTGTGAGGAACAAGATTCATCCGACACTAATAATCAGTGGCTACCGGGTATATATTTTTAACTTTTATGTATTATTCTGCGTGCTTACCCAGCCTCACAACTGTTAAGATGCATCAGGCCTCCAAAGTCCAAACTAGAGATAACTTGACATGTGTGTTTTTGTGGGGTTTCAAGTTGGATGGAATTTCATTTCCGACTCCAAAAGACCCCTTCAAACCAGAGTCAGCAAAACTCTGATTTTATCAGTTTTTTTAAAAACTCTGTATCCTTCAATATTTTTTTACAAGTTCCAACACCATCTCCAAATACACAAACGTCCTGTAATTTAATTATAACTCCATTTTTGTCAATGGAGTTTAACTGTTTCAAATCCCAGTTTCAAATATCTAAATTAAGTCCATTTTAGCAAATGATGTCCCCGAACTAGGCCTTACGGTTTCGAATTTAACTATTGCTATATATACCTTATAAAAGAAGTGAGAGAGGCTTTAGATAGCATGATAATGGTTGAGGTTATAGATAACATTGTAGGCACTTTTGATGCTTGGGTCTCTGAGGTTTTTAATGACGAGAGCACAAAAAGTAAACAATGAAAACAAATGTTAAGTTATATTTGATATTTTTAGTTAATAACCGTATTAGGTACTATTAGTATGAGTGAAAATATTCATTGTTTTAACCAATATTTGTTAGTGTTATCGATAATTACATATTGAAGAATGTGAGTGTCTAGGATACATGCTTGACTATGTCCTTTTCTTGTTGAACAGCTTGCAATGAGGCAAGCATGCAAATACGTTGATGAAAAACTTGCTGTAAAGGTTTGTACGGCTTCCAATGGTCCATGTTTTCTATCTATTTGTTGCTGGCATCTTTGAATTATGGGAGGATTCTGTTCAACCTTTTATTCTAACTTAGTAAGGACCTTTGATGTACACTCTTAGGTTGAAAAACTTGGAAAAGATTCTTTTATAAATTGCGCCAAAACAAGCATGTCCTCGAAACTAATTGCTGGTGACAGTGACTTTTTTGCAAGTTTGGTAAGTTTTCTATTACTAGTCTTAAGGTATTGCTCTGTTCTGTATTGTCCATCTTTCTGCTATGTAGATAGGTGCTATAAAATTCTGTTATCCATAGACAACAGCTTTTGTTCATTTATCCTGTTCAATATTGTACATTTTGCTCTATCTATTTTAAGCATAAGGGATAATTTTTGATATTGAAAGATTCTTAAGAATTACATTAGTATAATACGGTCAACTGATATACATGCAAACATATGCATACTTGACGCTTGACTCACATTGCACACTGCACACTGCACACATTCATGTTTCAGAGTTACAATTTTTATGCAATTTGTGGAAAGACTTCACTTTTCCTCTATATGCTTATATTGGGTAATTTGGCTGCATTGCTGAAAGAAGACATGCAAAATGAATCACAGTATAAAAATTGAAAAAATAATTTATACATATCTCGATTTGATAGCAATAGTTAAATCTGATAATTTCATAATTCCATTGTATGATAAAGTAGGTCCGACTAGCGTCGATAACTTTTTGGAAAGGAGAGCAAAAGAGTTGAATGTAGTTGCAAATATACTAAACTTCTTCCCCAATCCGTAGTATGTTATTTTATGGAAATCCGAATGTTGTCCTTAACTTCAGGTTAAGGATGAAGCCTGACTAAAATGTTTTTCTATCAATTTATTTGCTTGGTTAGCATGCTTTATATTGTAGCAAGATTCAGTTTTCTTCTTTCTTTTGTGACTTATTTATGAAGTTTATGGATGGGGATATTGAGGGTATCTTGATTTTCTATCCGTGTTTCTTTATTTTTTCACATTATGCTGCTTTCCAATTAGTTATTTTCTTTTTCTTTCTTTACCCTTATTATTATTTCATCCATCTGGAACTTGGACAGCATTGAGGGGCTGCTAATACTATTTTATTGGCAATACTCTGTTTTAATTACGTGGCAGTTGTATCATTGGCTTGTTATTCTTGTGCAATGAATCCAAAATAATAGAACTTTTTTCCAACAGGTGGTAGATGCAGTTCAAGCAGTGAAGACCACAAATGCAAGGGGAGAAGTTAAGTACCCAATCAAGGTGTGAGTTCTTACAGAAGTCTTGTTTTTTAATCCACATTTTTGTGTCATCCTCATCCATAGGCTCTAGCTTAGACGGAAAACAAAAACTAATGTATTAGAGGAGATAGCCTTGTTGGAATATCCCTTGCATGTTTATCTTATTCTCACTGTAACACATATCTTGAAGTCATTTTATCACGTGGAGTAATTTTATTTACTATGTTGGGTATTTTTTTTTATTTGCGCTTGGCTTGTAATATGGTTTATCTGTAAGATATGCCTTTTGTTAGTGTTACAGCAGGCGTGTCCCCTAGCAGAGCTGAATGGAAGAAAAGGATTCAAACAGCAGGCCCAAAAATTTAGGATAAAGGCTTTGGTGTTGTTTTAAGTGCTCTGTATTTTAGACTGACAATAATAAAATTGGTTGAATACTGGGTTTAAGTGCGCCTGGCCCAGTGTTTACCTATCTTTCTAAAAAGAAGCAGAAACATGTAAACATCTCTTGGCACAAGACCAAGTCACTTGGCTACAGTGTGTTCACTTACTATATTAAATTGCTAACAGAAGCCAGATCTAGCATGGTCATTCATTCTGGTATTTTTGTAGGTTTTTTATGTAGACTGATACTTTTAAGTTGAACCATTATATATTAGCTTTTTCTGAGGCAACCTTTTTCTTTGTTCCTTCTGCAGGGTATAAATATTCTGAAAGCTCATGGAAAAAGTGCCAGAGACAGCTATTTGCTGAATGGATATGCTTTAAATACAGGCCGTGCTGCTCAAGGAATGCCCTTGAGAGTTGCTCCCGCAAAAATTGCTTGTCTTGATTTTAATCTTCAAAAGACAAAAATGCAAATGGGTGTACAAGTCTTAGTTTCTGATCCTAGAGAGCTGGAGAAAATTCGTCAGAGGTGATATTCATTCACTTTAATTCATACAACTTAGGGTCATATTAGCTACTGCATGGAAATAGTTCGGCAGCTGTGCATTTCCCCCCGCTTGAATGTGTTTTCCTTGGAACATGTCACACATTGAGAAACAAAGGCTCCAAATTGGAATCGACCACATTTTACAACCAGTGGTTGATCTGATTTCTATTATGTTTGTGATGGTGCATATTCATAGAGCTTGCCATGAAAACTCAGGCCATTTGGTAGGTCGGCCTACCTTTTCTAAATCACCGGGTTTAAGTTCATGCAACCAAGCTCCCCCGACCCACAGAAAAAGTAGTACTATTACAATAGGAAAGTGTCTTGTCTAAGGTAATACAATTTTCTGCCGGGATCATATTCATCTCCATGCACAATAAACAAAAGATGCAAATGGTGTCAGTGATCCCCATTGCTAGACGCAAATAATTGAAGAAGTTAGGTCTTGCGTAGTATAATGCATGTAGGCTGGTTTTGTCTAATTCTCTTTAGGTAGAGCCAATTAGCATTGGTGTTAATTCTGCACAAATTTATATGTTACAAAAGTGTATTGTCCCATCATTTTTGCACCACAACCACAGAAGGTATGTAACTACTGATTGGCATTCTTCAATCATATGTATTTCTAGCTTGTGTGATTTGATATGATTCTTCTTACAATCTTAATTTGACACAAAGGAATGACAAATGTCACCCTAAAAAATCAGTGCATTTATAAACCCTTAAAGAAACAAACCCCGGAAGAAGGAAGCTCTTGTTGATAAAATGCAAATGGAAGTATGAAACTCCCTCAGATACACCATCTCTTAAGTCTCCATATTTTCACATAAGTCCTTGAAATCTTGGTATTTGCTTGGAACTCCCTCAAATTATCATCAATTTAGTTATGAGTCCCTCTAGTTAACATAATTGATAAAAAAACGGAAATATTCTGTTAAGTTGGATGAAAAATACTTTTATTTTTTTTGACAATTTTACCTCCATCTTTTCTCACCCCTCTTCTTCCTCCTCCCCTCTCCTTTTTTGTTCCCCTCCCATGCTCGTTGTTCGCACATGCGAGTGCAGGTGATGGTTTCAAGTTGTGGATGGGTGAGTTGGTGATGGTTGAGAGTGGAGGGGATGAGTATGGTTGATAGCTGTAGAGAAGAAGAGAGAATGAAGGAATGTGTAGAGGGTGGAGGAAGAGGAGAAAGAGTTGGTGATGAGAAAAAAGGAAGATAGTGGGTTTTAAGGTGGTGGAATGGAGAGGAAGAATGAACTCAATGGAGGAAGAAGATGAGGGTAAAAGGTTCATTTTGTACTATTATTTAAATAATTTAGTTATTTTTTGACTGTCACAGATGGAGAGGGACCCATAACTCACATTCTTTCGTATTTAAGGGACTTACAAGCAAATAACAAGATTTGGATGACTATCTACAAATATGGTAGATTTAAGGGACATATAAGCAAACCCCCCAATACTTTAATGAATAAATCCAATGCTCGCCTAGAATATTCTACAATAGTCCAATTACTCTTCATTCTATAGCATCTGTGCATTATTTATGAATTTTTAATTAAAATTTCCACTATTAGCAAAATTATTTGTTGTAGAGTGTAGGTTACTTTATTGGTACATTTCCTCCTTGTTTGCATCTGAGTAAATATGAACATATAAATTCATATCTTCAAATGCAAAATGTCTCCTGTTGCTTTTGTTTTCTGATTTTATGCATGCCCCACCATCTGCAAGCAGAAGTCCTAGTTCTGTTACTGGGCCTATGTTGGCTTGTTGCAGCTTATCAATGGGTGTTTGGAGGACTTCACCAATAATATGAAAGCTCCACTATGTTCTAGCTAAGTTGTACATGTATTATGTGTCCTGGATTATTTAACCCTCTACTTCACTAATAATATGGAGGTTGTCAATGGGCGTTTGAAGGACTTCACTAATGATATGGATGCTCCACTCTGTTCTAGCTAAGTTGTACATGTATTTTATGTCCTGGATTATTCAACCCTCTACTTCGCATCATTTGTTCGTATTGTTTACGCCATGATTTGGTCGCCAACCAATTTTGCGTACTCAGCGTCATCCAATATTAGTGCAACTGGATTTAATGAATATATACATGTGTATCTTGTTGTGTCTCCTTACTGTTGGTTTACATAATAATAGTTTTTTCCAGTTTGCACAATGAGACTGATGTATTTTTACATTCTTGCAGAGAAGCTGACATTACAAAAGAAAGAATTGAAAGGATTCTTAAGGCGGGAGCAAATGTCATACTGACAACAAAGGGAATTGACGATATGGCGCTAAAGGCATGTTCTTGTTTAATTGTACTGTTGACGTTGTACATATATTTTCTATATCTTAGTACTGGAGCTGGCAACAGAGTGCATATCCAGCATTTGAAATGAGACTATTTCTCCTTGCAGATGACCCTTTCATATAAACCCAGATAGAAAATTATGTTTTAAAATTCAAACTCCACTTCTCTTGAAGCTGTTGCATATTCAAACCCTTCAGCATCTCTGACCATTCCATTTAGGCTGATGATGTCATTTTTGCCCTGAGGTCCAAGTTATGTGAATAAATAGAAAATTTACCCTAGAGAACAGTTCGTATCTGCAAAGACAAAAACATAAAAGTGAAGAGATTAACAGGCCAGGTTTGCTTATTTCTTGTACTGATCTCAAATCTAGTAGGCAAGGTCATAGTTATGGATTTTGTTAGGTTTGAATGAGCTTGAGTCGTTAAAACTCTATTTTGGACTGTCCAAGCATCAATACTGATCTCTCTTAGTGGCAAAGTTTGAAGAATTATTACCTTTGTTCTTACTTGAGCACCGTGGTTAAGATATTGAAAATTTAATGGAAATATTGAGGGGGATCTAAAAAATTGATGGGTGAGCTTAGGGTGGGAGGTGAAAATAGTGTGAGTGCATTTGGAGATGACTAAGGTTCTTGGGCACTTTATGTATAATGTTGCTATTGTAGATTTAATCCAGCTTTTGCACTTTCCATAGCTTTTCTCTCTTTGGTTATATGATCGGAAGATTGTGACACATGGGAGTACTGTCCTAATAGTTGGATACTAGAATGGTATATCCTGGATGATTAAACTTTAGCTGCTATGGTTCTAACTCCTTCAGTGAAACTGGCGATGAACTAGTTTTTTGTCTTTTTTCCATCAGTTTTTCTATGTTATTGACTGTTGTGTTAGTTTCTTTCCGTATTTTCCTTTTACTAAGCATTATACCTTCATATTTTGGTGAACTTGAAATTAATTAGAACTGATATTATTAGTATCTAACGGATTTCTTCCTTATGCTTGGCACATTTCAAAGAATTTTCGCATCTTGTTTTGTTCCTTTTATATACATACTCTAAAATTGTTACAGAAATGCCATTTCAGTATTTCGTCGAGGCTGGGGCAATTGCTGTGAGGCGTGTAAGGAAAGAGGATCTGCGTCATGTTGCCAAGGCCACTGGTGCAACTGCGGTATGCTTTGTATTTTGTACCCCTTTGTAGTAAATAAATTTGTTTGGAAGTATGTTACTTTGATCCTTTGAAAATACGTTTCATGAGTTTTATATTAATATAAAGAAACATCAGTTTATTTTTGGTCCATTAAGGCATGCTTCAAAGTTCTTTGTTGTATTCTTTGTATTTTAATATTCAGTCTTAGATCTCTTAGGAGGGTAACATAAAAATCAATGCAAAACAAGGCTGCCATGTTCTCATACATCCAGAATGCATTTAGCAATTACCATGTGGTATTGACTAATGACAGAGAACAGTTCTAGGAAAATAGTTGCTAGTGCAAAAAATTAAAGAACAAATTATATTCTTTCATTTTCTGAATTTCAGCTTTGTAGAAAGTAGTGGCTACATTGCAACTATGTGAGGGTGCACTTCCATTGATTGCATTGAGTACATATATATAGGGAGGATAAGCCTCTCCTTTCATTTCTAAGCAATATGAGGCTCTAGACTTATGCGCCCACATACTCAAAGCACACACCATCTCTAACACCCCTCTAGCTAGAATATGTGAAACATGTCCAGCTTGTTACAAAAACTAGAGATGAAAAAAGAAGAAAAACTAAATATCATAGTAGAATTAGAAGTGACAACATTGAAAAGAGTCCAGTACTGAAAGTCGATGCACGACCCAAAAAGCAAGTATTAGAAGATCTTGGCGCATGAGGATGCTCGACTGAGTAGTAGTAG
Organism: Iris pallida; assembly: GCA_029216955.1. NCBI lineage: Eukaryota > Viridiplantae > Streptophyta > Magnoliopsida > Asparagales > Iridaceae > Iris > Iris pallida. The sequence goes on from JANAVB010002199.1 coordinate 16,038,063, forward strand.
TAGATGTCGGCACACGAGGATGGTCGACCAAAAGATTTGTCAGTGTATGAAGATGAACACACAAAAGAAAAATTAACACATAAAAACTAAAAAAAAATGGAGTATCTTTGAGTTTGACAAAGTGGCTGGTAGTTGTGGTTGCCACCAGAATAGGGAGGCACAGATGATCAGAGGTCACCTGGAGTCATGGATGTTGGGTCGCCTTTGCACCGGGTCCTGTGGTCTCGGCAATCTAAACATGGATGTGGAGATAACAATAGAATGAGGGGGAGATTACCTGAGCAGGAGTGAATAATGGCTGGAGAAGTCGAGGAAGGCTACAACGTCGTTTTAGCTCGAACAAAGAGCTCAGATCTGGAGAAGAGGAGCTCAGGTCTCAAGGTGTTGGCGGCTGGATCTAGATGGAGGGAACTCGTCGGAGAAGATTAGGAACTCATCGATGGGGGATCATTAACTGATCTTGTGTTGCTGGAGACAAGGAGGTTGAGGTTGGGATGGTGCTGAGATCAGGTGGTTAAGATCTGTTTGAGGTCCTTCAGATCTGGTGTTGGAGGCAGCGATCGGACACCGCGAGGCCAGGAGCAGAATTCTCTAAGCAGAGGTTGTAGATGCGAGGAAGTTATGACCGGAGTTGGTAGGGATGATCAAAATCTGTGACCGGAGTTGGTAGGCATGATCATGATCTGCTCTAGAGTTTGATCAGAAGGTGGATTCAGGGTTGGATAAGACAGTGGGGACTGTAGTTATTGAGAATAGGTAGGTCGTCGTCGTTTGGGGTTGCTTACAAGTTACAACATCTAAGTAGGGACGTAGGGACGACGAGTTCTGGGAGCGTTGGCGGTGAGAACTATGGGGAGTTCGACAAACGTAGTCTGGATCTAGACTGGTCGGTGGCTCGGGCTGAGAGGCTCGGGTTTGGATAGTGAGGAGGAAGAATAGTACGATTGGGAGAAGATTTGTTACTCTTTGGAGTTTTTTTTAGGCGTCAGGTTATGGTCATATGTGGAGAGAGAGAGGAAAAGTAGAGGACGAAGATGTGTTTGGGTTTAGATCCAAGAACTTTTAGTGATAGAAAGATTTGGGGATGATGATGGAAGAGGAGGCTAGGTTTTTTGGGAGAAGAAAGAGGTAGGGTTTATTATGGTTTGATTGGATTGAGGGCTAGTATTATATTTTAGCAAGAGCAAGGGTTACGATCACACTGCTTTGGTACTATGTAGAAAGTAGATATTACATTGCAACTAAATGGGATGCACTTCGAGTACATATAAATAGGAGATGATAAGTCTCCCACTTTCATTTATAAGCAATGTGGGACTAAAATAATATGTACATACTTAAAAGATGCACCATCTCTAACAGATTAAAGATCAAAATAACGAAGGACAGTGAAACTATATATCATGCTTCTTTAATTAGGACATCTTGTTTTTTTTTTTTGATTGTTTAAACTTCTCAGCCTTATTTCCCACATTCTGAAATATTCAGAAATTGGTATCTTTATCTTGTTATCTGTTTAGTTGTAGAATCTGAGACATTAAGAGGAATATTACCATTACAGGTACAATTTTTTTGATCTTGCAGGATGTACTTAAACTACAAAATTTCATATCCCTGATTTTAAAGATCTTTAAAGTTTTGGATATCCATCGAAACAAGGGCGTTTCATTCGTTTTTGTTCTTTGATTCAATGTGTCATCAAAATGAAAGCAACTCCCTACAACAAATTTGGACAATTTATTTCTTCACTTACTTTACTAGTCTAGGGGAAAGGAGGGTTTTCCTGAGACCATGAGGTGAAACTTCATGACCAAAACGGTAGGATTGCCTTCTTGCCAACTGTCTTTTAGGTTTTCATGGCAAGGCCTCCTCTTGCTCATAATCTATAACCTTGTCCAAGAATCTGGAACCAGCACATCTGCTTGGTGTCAGGTTGACAGATGAGCATAAAGACTATTGTGGTGATCTTTCTAATGCTTAATAGACAACCCATTCTAGTGAAGGCTTAGATGATAATTGATAATGACGACAATAGATATATATATCTGAGCATGCTAACTCCAAAGGTCTTTTTTGTTTTTTTGAGTCAACCATTAGTATTAAATATTGTGACTTACCCGTGCATCTGAGCACACTTGATGCATATTTACTTCTCAGTGAGATGCCCTCCCGCTGGTTACTGTCTATCTGAATTGTGCAAAGAAAACTTAAAAGGGGATTAGAGCCACAGATTCTTGGAAGTTAGAACATTGACTTAAATCGCATAGTTTCCCCTAACCTTGACAAAAATAGCACATTTTTTAATTTCAAGATGTCGGTTTGCTTTGCCTTCGTCAAATTTCCAAACCTGATCATGTTCAATTACAGATTCACATGCAATTCGTTGGTGGCCTTATATTTATTTCACCAAATGTCGAATATTTTTTATATACAACAACATCCTGCGTACTTGATCTAAAACTTGTTGTCTTTGAGAATTTACTTGTAACATGGTTTTGAATTGCAGAATTGACACAACCTTGACCAGAAATGGCCCATCTTCTAATTTTAGTGTGGTTTGGGTTTTTGCCCAAGCTAAAATTCCGACCCTCCCATGTTCAGTCCATATATGTGGGAGTTTTGTTGCCATATATTTTACTCTTCTTTTTCTAATGTTTTGATATAAGACGTGAACTTCTGGATATACAGCTATTGGTTTTGATACTTTGTAGTTTCACACAATTGATCTCTCAAGGATCTACAGATCCAATTCTTACAAGTTATTACAAATTCTGTTCTTTGTGTTAAGGGGCAGCAATCTAGACGCTTAGGCTTGGACGAACCAGTGGGATGCCCCTCCAGCCTAGCACCTCTGCTGCCTAGGTCCTAGCACTTCAAATTCTCCTATAACAGTTCTCTTTCCTAGCTATACATTTCCTCCTGCCTATATTTAGCGTTCAAATTAAATTTCCTCTCCTTTAAAACCTTCTTTTCTGTTTCTCTCTTCCTTCTGTTTCCATACAATCACAGAACAAGGTGCGCTAATTAAAATTTCTCCTTTATCGGTTGCCTGAAGTGTTAAGTTCCGCCATTGATGCAGACTCGTTGATGCATAGGCTAGATAGTAGATACTACAATGTTCTTGTGTGTAGCCATTGTTATACCTTCTCCTTGGTCTTGTATTCTTACAAGGGCAACATACACCCCTTTATCTCTTATTCCAAGTTTCTCTCTTCTATGACATGCCACCATTATTTGTAGTAATTGTAGAAAGGCACAATGTGAATTGATCATTGCCTAGCACTAGCATGATTTGTCTTTTAATGATCAGAAAGGATCTCTTAGATTTAGGATTCCTAATTTTTAGGATTAGGATTTGTCAGAGCAAACAAAAAAAGTGGAATTTGAGAAGGATTTATGAATTATCCGGTCATTTTCTACATGTCATTGCTAATAACTTTAAAACTATAAAGTGGAATTACATTCCAAATTTAGTTCACTTGGCTGAAACCCTTTTGCAATCTATATGATATAGGATACAGGATTCTGTGATATCTGTTTTCACGATATGTTAATTGTTTTGTAAGAGTGATGCTTTTCGGATGAGTCTCACATTCCTCCGTCTTGTATAAAATAGCTACTTTGGCATGGTTGGACATTTCGTACGTGCAAACTGATTGTCTCCCTTCACCCTCCTTTTCTTCTTTTGTTGGTTGTTTTTGTTATACCATTCATTATATTCACAATCAACAACTTAGTGATGAAGCATCAGCTTTATTTTAACTTCCTATCTAATTGATTATGTACGCAGGTCTCCACATTTGCTGATATGGAAGGAGAGGAAACTTTTGATGCATCATTTCTTGGATATGCTGATGAAGTAGTGGAGGAACGTATTGCGGATGATGATGTAATTTTGGTGAAGGGCACAAAAAACACAAGTTCGGTTAGTCCTCACTACTTGAGAATTTATTTGTAGATCGACGTAAAAGATTTTACATCAAAGTTCTTTTATTCTCCAGGTGTCATTGATTCTTAGAGGTGCAAATGACTATATGCTTGATGAGATGGATCGATCTTTGCATGATGCATTGTGCATTGTGAAGAGAACTCTGGAGTCTAATACAGTAAGCCATGACATCTAATACTAGCTTTAAATTTATTGCTGATTCACCATGAATACCAAATGGGCCATCTTATTTTATTAGTTTCATATTTGTTAGTAGGAATTTTCCAAACCAAAGCTGTTTTGGACTAAATTGACATCTTGTTTTCAGCATCCATGTGGAAAACATGTGATGTGAAAAATGTGCTCGTTCTTTTTAGTTTTCTCTTCCACCTGTGGGGATGCCAAACATAACTAACTGCTTTTCTGACAGAGTTTGCAGGTGATAGTCTGGAATACTGTAGGGTTTTTGTTTAAGAAGTTAGTAGTAAAAAGAACCAGTATCTTTTTGCTTATTGTCAACATTGGCGGTATACCTACTTCTTTTTCGCCTATTTGTTGTTCTTTTATTGCATTATTTTGAACTTATGCCCAATGGAAGTCGGATATGCTGATTGTAATGAAAACATAAAAGAACTATTTGGGATTGGTATAGGCTATTTAAATCTGCTTTAGCTGCCACATACACTAAAATTTACACCAATATAGCTTCAAACCACTTGGATCCAGTATGCTCTTATTGACCTCTTATACCTTTTATCTTGTATGTCATCAGCGGTACCTTATGGATGCTAATGTTTGTCATCTACAATGCCTATTTGTTGCATTTCTATACAACTATATCCCACCCTAGCAATAGTGGGTTTGTACCGAACTGTTCAACATGCCCTATTTACTTTTTCTTATACTCCTAATGGTATATAACTTGTACACTCATTCCAAAATGGTACCAGAAGGTTACCGTTGTGATGTTCTCATTCAAACTGCATATTCCCTCTATGGTGCATTACTATAGTGATTGGGTTTTGAATCGTGTTCCTGGTTTACTATACGACAGACATAATCTTTATTTATACCTATCTTTTGAGAACATAAGAATTGCCCCTAAGAGTTGATGGTGCAGGTTGTTGCTGGTGGTGGTGCTGTGGAAGCTGCATTGTCCGTGTACTTGGAGAACCTTGCTACAACATTGGGTTCCAGAGAACAGTTGGCTATTGCAGAGTTTGCTGAATCACTTTTGGTTATTCCCAAGGTATTTGGATGCTGCAATTGAAATATTTTTTCTTTTTTATGTGCTATAATTATATTTCTCATCAATAAGGATAAACTGGTGGGTTGCAGGTACTAGCTGTCAATGCTGCAAAAGATGCAACTGACTTGGTCGCCAAACTTCGGGCCTATCACCATACTGCTCAAACAAAGGCTGATAAGCAACACCTTTCAAGGTATAATGTGGAATTATATCTTCTGTACAATAATTATAAGCGACTTTAATCTTATTTTTTTCTTTTTCTTTTTATCTGTGCCATATGGATACATGACACGACTGAATTTCCCACTAATATGCAATATATGATACAGACAAACAAACAAAATATGAAACTATACTTCAAACAAGTATATTAGTAACGTATCTCCATATTTGGGACCCCCAAGGAACATATGACATCTTCTGTACAATAATTATAGAACTTTAGTATCTATTTTTTGTTTTTTAAATCTGCGCTTGATACATGACATGTTTAAATTGCCATAGGCAATACTATGCAATGCAATAATGGAATCAAAGCCATGCTTAGAAATCTTAACAAATATCATGCAATGTAATTGATCTTAACAAATACAAGTAATGGAAACTGACAAAAAGGTGTCCTAAACTATCTCCGTATCATGAATCTTGAATTTCCACAAAATGATACCCATCTTCATTTACCTCTTTGTATAGACTTTTTATAGTCTAGGGGAACCTGGAGGGTGTTCCTTGGTTGCATGAGCTTACAATGCATATTCAAAGGTAGGTCTACCTACCTGCCAACTGGCCATCTAAGTTCTATGGGATGACCCTCACATGCCCATAACTGTACCTTGCCTAGTAATTTGGCACCAAGGTAGAGGGTTGATGTTCGTTCGACAACCGGTCATAACAACTTGGTCAAATCCTTTTTGAAGCTGCTTATTGAATCCCATTTTGATGGAAAAAAGCTTGGTTGATGATGATCTTCATCATGAATCATGATATAATTCAGCATTGAATATTCATCATGATAATTAAGAAATAAAATGACAATGCCATAATGAGTTCCGAGGCCATACTTCTGACGTCAGAATTCTGAGGATACTTTTTGAACACTGTTCAAGGTATACCTTTCCAGATTGATGTCTATCATCTGCATCAGCAGCACCAGAAGCTTGGATGAATGTTTAAAACAATACTGAATTGATATTCCGAGTTTGGACTACAAAATTGATAGTCTACCTGTGGAAGCAACATTTCCCTCAAAAGGACATCAAGTTAAGCACCCAAAGCAGCATAAGAAACATACCTTTCATTTTTATCTTCTTTTCATCAACCGCGAAAGGTTTAAGGTTTGTCGAACTCTGAAACCATTGACAACAACAACACATTAATACAAAACCAAAATAACCAAGATAGTGGAAGGAATAGTACGGTACGGAGAGACAAAACTCGTATGTAAACACGCACCCCCAACACATGCACATCAACTCTCTCATGCTGTCAAAGTCAATATACTCACATATCAATTTATTAGTAGTATGAAAGCCTTGAGGCAATCATTTCATTATTATATTATTTCCCATCTTCATTTGCTATTTTGCAGCATGGGACTAGACCTTTTGAAAGGTACTGTCCGCAATAACCTGGAGGCTGGAGTTATTGAGCCTGCAATGAGCAAAGTAAAGATACTTCAGGTGATATATTATTTGAGTTGATAATTATTCTACATTCAACAAGTAATATTTATGCCATTTTACATGATCTTTTCTAACGGTTGAGCTGATATTTATCTGGTTTTATTTTGGGTGCTAGTTTGCTACCGAGGCAGCTATTACAATTCTCCGGATTGATGATATGATCAAGCTTGTCAAAGATGAATCACAGAATGAAGAGGATTAGAGCTTGGTGTTAGATGCTAAGAGGCTTTGCAATTTTGTGCTTAGTGTGCTTTTCATTGGTAAAGAGCAACTGTTTATGTATCTCCATGTTTGGTGTAATGGATGTGCCTCAGAAAATATTCTGTTGTCTTATTTATGCCCATGTCTCATCCCATTTGTAATCTCTAGTACGATACTTGTTTAGTTTTGCAATCCATTTGTAGATTGCTATGGAGATCTGCCATTTTCATTTGTTTGAAAAAGGAAAATCGATCTAATACGTTTAGGCTTGGCGTTGGGACAATAGAACGTGTTTATCTTTTGTGTGCATAATCAAACTTATGAATTTTCCATTTGCCACTCGTCTTTTTGAAATGGCATTCTTAGATACTTCAGGTGTAGCTTCATATGCTCAGGTTGGGTTTTGTACAGCTTATCTAGGTTGTTTCTGGTTAATTTTTTCGAAAAGCTGCATATACGTGTTTCTGGTACAGAGTCTTTAATACGTTAATTATAAGCTATTTCTTATTTTGACTGCTTTTTAATGCAGGGTTGTGCTTTCAAAAGCTGCTGATGCTTTTGTTTTTTAATAAGCTCAAGCAAATACCAAACCCAGCCTCAAAGCAGTACATCTCTCACATGGTTTGTTACAACAAACAGGTACATTGCTTGCTACATTGTGTATCAGGGGTGTGATTCTAACATTGTTGAATGCTCCCTCCTGAAGCCATTGCTATTTCCTGATCAATAATGCTAAGTCTACTACCAAATGCTACAACCCTCTTACAACCACTCACCCAAATGCTACAACCCTTTTACAACCACTCACCAAATGCTACAATCCTCTTACAATCACTCACCCATGCTCTCCTGATACTGCAGACCAAAAAAACTAATGAAAATGAAAGAATTTGACATCCGAAGACAGAACTAACGTAATGTAATCGTAATTTTTTTTTCATTTGATTACATTATGATTGCATTACAGTGAACCAAACGGGGTCAAGTTGGAATCCACAGCTATCGGTAGAGGGTTAATTAACTCCCTAATTACTTCAGTACTCGTTTATGCAGAGGGACAGATTATTATGTGATTTGAGTTTTGATTTTACTTTTTATTCCAAATATTCGATAGAAACCATGATTTATTGAAGTCTATTTAAGGGATATAATAAAGTTTGATGACTAATTGCAGAGTTGAATCAGTATTTGCACAATGAATCTTGATTGTTGTTATGTTATCAACTGTTGTCAGGGCCTCCGTCATTTTGCAAGAAAAGTAGTCAAGTCCTATTTGGACATGAAAGTGATATGACTAAAAGGATTTCTTGGTATTTATGTAGCCTTTTATACTTGCTCCAAGGTAGCAATAATGCTAAGTTTACTACCAAATTCTTACAACCTTTTTACAACCTCACTCACCAACCCCTTACACATGGGTCCCACCGGATCCCACCACCCCTCACACCCCCCCTGCTACATGGGCTCCACCCGACCCCACCACTTCTCTCCTCCAATCGAAACCCGACACGTGTCAGGAGTAAAGGGGTTGTAAGAATTTGGTTGTAGGCATAGCATTTCTCCCAAGGTAGTGGTGAGCATATAACGTTGAAAACTGAAAGCCGAACCGAATCGAAATATGACGAACGGTTCGGTTTTTCGGTCAGCACTTCGGTTTACTGTTCGAAAATTTAAAATTTTAAAATAACGGTTCGGTTTTCGGTTCTTGATTCGAGTAATCAAACCGAACCGAACCGAAAACCGGTTTAGATTTAGTAATTTATCAAACTACCCTCAATCTATATATACTAATATTTTTTTAGTCCCTAACTGAACGCACTCTTCTCCTACGGTGTTTCTTTGAGCACTCTCTTTCTACTTTCAATTCTATAAATACTAATATTTTTCACTATCTGTATTGTAATAGTTCATAAATACAACAATGTCATTTTTTTAAGATTTGTTATTTAAATAGGTCCGTTTGCTAAAAAAAATTGATGGCCCGGCCTATTGGCCCATGAAATAGGACCGCCCAAAAAACGAACTGAATTAATTCGGTTCGGTTTTGTTAGATTTGTATAAAAAAAAAGGTTCGATTTTGAAAAATACTGTTTACGGTTATTTCGATTTTTATATATTCGATTTGGTTTGGACCGAACTGTTGTTCACCCCTATAGCTTCACGCATCATTATGTAACTTATTCAGAATTTTTGTTGTTTGCACTCGGGGCAGAGCTACACATTCCACTCCGTGGGAGACAAAAGTCTTAAGGAAAAAAATACATAACTATAGGGTCGGGGTATGCAGCGAAGCTAACTGGACCTTTCTTTTGTGATAATTTACCATCCCGACTTTCATGAGTGGTGCCAATAGACCACCTTTGTCCATATTTTCGTTCCAATCTGTCAATTCCGATCATGTGCTGCTCACGTGACTGATTTTTTGGCTGTTTGAAAGGACAAAACAGTCAATTCAAGTTTTTCTTTTCTTTTCTTCATAGATTGTCTAGTGCTCGATTTTCTCCTTATTTTGGACATGATTTTTTCCTTCATTTTCCTTCTCTTCTGCACCACTTGACTTAGGTTTTTATAGGTCATTCTAGAATTTGATTGATGAAATCCCTTTGCATCTTTAGGCATTTATCATACATTATTATCATGGAAAGTTGTAATATTTGCAAATGATGGGACATAGTTTCACTTGAGAGTTTATCAAAATGCGTTGCAGAAATGCTGCAAAAATAGAGTTTAGGAAAAAAAAAACATTATTTTCCTATGGGGCCTTAGGAACGGACCCTTAATTTTGTTTTAGGGGGGCTACAGAAAATATATGCAGTGACATGTTGCTCAAGCTATATCATAAATTCATAATAACGTTGTCGAGTATAATATATAGAATTGAAACGCCTTTCTATTATCACATTGCAGGAGTTTTGTGTGTATGTGATGTGTTGTGCAGGCGAAGACGAGTAAAACTTTGATACGGATGGCTGTATCAAAGTTTTGGTACAGCCACTGCCTGACAAGTGAGCTCCACCTCAAAATTTATATATACGTGTATTTGCACGATTTACGAAAAGAGAGGGAAGATCCACTTATTATACAGTGCTTGTACCAAAACTTTGATACAGCCATCTGTATCAATTTTCGACGAAGACCAAGGACTTCGGACGGGGTAACCTCCAAGGTTCAAAGTATTAGTTTCGAAATCGGTATCGGACCATTCCTATGAGTATCGGGATCGGCGGTGTCGGTAGTATCGGAGGTTTCGGATCAGAGTATGGGATTTTTTGGTATCCGAAAACAAATAATTATTAATAAATAATTAACATTTTAGAAAATATATTTTATAAATTTAGGCATAATTTTAATATTTTTCAGTGATGTTTCTTAGTATTTTTTGAAATTTAATGAAATAGTAGTCACCCTTACCAATTGATTTACATGCGAAAGATAAGTTTTCTTCTTTTACATGCTTTTATAACCTTTCTATGCTTTTACACCCTTGCTTATTGGTCTTTTTCGTTCAATTTTATTTGCCGAACTGACCAGAAAAGAGACCCCCAATGTCCGTATCGGTCAGTATCGGATATCGGTCGGTATCGCATCGGGACATGCCAAATCGTATCGGTATCTGCCGTATCGGGTCGGTGTCGGCCGATACTGCGAACTATGCTCCAAACTGTTAGGTTAGAAAGAGTCCAGTAAAAGATTCCATTCTCATTTCGAATAAAAGCAGAAGCTGTTGCTTTAAATAAAAGCATAAACAGCCTAAGTTAGAAGAATATGGATAAGCTCATGACCATGCTTAAGTAGTCTATTATAAACCATGAGCCAGTTTGAGTACTCGATCCCATTTGAACATGGATATTTTAACGGTCAACTCGAGCTTTCCAATTATTAAAACTATATATTACATGGAATTATATTCTTTCTTATCCTTAATTTCTAGTAGTTAATTATGTCAACTAGATGAGGCAAATTTGTCAACTATGAGAAGATTTTTGAGTCTCCATCATTCATTTTTGTGACTTAGGGCCCGTTTGGTTTGCAGGATTGGACAACGTAATGTAATTGGCATTACGTTGTCAATCTAACTCGGGTGTTTGGTTGGAAAAAAAAAACTAGATGTAATGTAATCACGATTACAAGTTTGATTACATTACATCAGTTTCTTCTAAACTCAATTACATCATAAAACCTATGTAATCGCAATTACATTACAACTTAAGCGGAAGGTTGGTATGCTATAATTTGGTCTTTTTGTTCGTTTTTGGTCATTTTTTGTTGTTTTTGTTTATTTTGGTCATTTTGTTCGGTTTTGGTCGTTTTTGTTCGTTTTTTGTCATTTTTGTTCGTTTTTGTTCGTTTTATGTTGTTTTTGTTTGTTTTTTGTCGTTTTTGGTCGTTTTTGTTCTTTTTTGGTCTTTTTGTCGTTTTTTGTTCGTTTGTTTTTTGTTATTTTTGTTCGTTTTTTGTTGTTTTTGTTCGTTTTTTTTGTTCTTTTTTGTTGTTTTGTACCTTTTTTGTTCGTTTTTGTCATTTTTGTTCGTTTTTTTGTTGTTTTTGTTTAATTTTTGTCGTTTTTTGTTGTTTTTGTCCTTTTTTGTCGTTTTTGTTCTTTTTTTTTGTCATTTTTGTTCGTTTTTAGTTGTTATTGTTTGTTTTTTGTCGTTTTTGTCATTTTTTTGTTGTTTTTGGGTCCTTTTTTGTTCGTTTTTTGTCGTTTTTTGTTCGTTTTTTTGTAATTTTTGTTCGTTTTTTTTTTCATTTTTGTTCGATTTTTGTCGTTTTTGTCCTTTTTTTTGTTCGTTTTTTGTCGTTTATTTCGTTTTTTGTCATTTTTGTTCGTTTTGGTTGTTTTTGTTTGTTTTTTTGCCTTTTTGTCGTTTTTTTGTTGTTTTTTGTCCGTTTTTTTGTCGTTTTTCGTTGTTTTTGTTTGTTTTTTTTGTCATTTTTGTCATTTTTGTGTTTTGGTCTTTTTTTTGTCGTTTTTGTAATTTTGTTCGGTTTTTGTCGTTTTTGTCCTTTTTGTTCATTTTTGTCGTTTTGTTCATGTTGTCATTTTGTCCTTTTTGTTGTTTTGTTGTTTTATCGTTTTTGTCCTTTTTGTGTTTTGTCCGTTTTTTTGTCGTTTTTTGTTCATTTTTTGTCATTTTTTCGTTTTGGTTGTTTTTGTTTGTTTTTTGTCGTTTTTGTCCTTTTTTTTTGTTCTTTGTCCTTTTGTCGTTTTGTTCATTTTTGCCTTTTTATCGTTTTTTCGTCAATTTTTTAACGTTTTTATCGTTTTTGTCGATTTTGCACATTTTTGCCATTTCTGCATGTTATTATCGATTTTGTCGATCTTGTACGTTTTTGACCATTTTTCACGTTTTATCTTCTTCTATCGTTTTTGGTCGATTTTGCATGTTTTGTCGCTTTTTTTATCTTTTTGCTTTTTTGGGGGTCTTTTTTTACTTTTTTTTGTCGTTTATGCTCGTTTTTCTTTTTGTTTGTTGTTTTTGTCGTTTTTGTCGTTTTTGTTCCCTTTTTTGTCGTTTTTGAATTTTTTTGCAAGTTTTTTAATCTTTTTGTCGTTTTTGCTCGTTTTAATTCCCTCTTGTTTTTGGTCTTTTTTCGTATTTTCGTTTTTTTGTCATTTCTGTTCCTTTTTATTGTTTTTTATTTTTTTTGCTCTTTTTTATCGTTTTTTGTCATTTTTTTTTCTTTTTTGTCGTTTTTTTTTCATTTTTTGCCCTTTTTTTGTTTTTGGTCGTTTTTCGTCCTTTTTTCCCTTTCATTTATTGTTGTTTTTTGTCAATTTTTTTGTTTTTTAGTCATTTTTTTATCATTATTGGTCACTTTTTATGGTTTTCACATTTTTGATCTTTTTTTTTGTTCGTTTTTCTTTTTTATCGTTTTTTCATTTTGGTTTATTTTTCCTTCTGTTTTGTTCGTTTGTCATTTTTGGTATTTTTTATTTTTTGTCTTTTTTTTTCGATTTTGGTCTTTTTTTAGCAGAAAACAAACCATTTTCCCCCCTTTTTATTATTTATTTTTAATTTTTTTTCTTTTTTCTTTTTAAATTTTTGAAATTTTGTATTGATCAACTTTTTAAATTTTATGTTGTATTTTAAAAAAAATATTAAATTAAAAATTCAATTACATTACATGGTAAACCAAACACATGAATGCAATTAACATTACATTACATGATTTGATTACATGTTTCAACCAAACATAGTAATGTAATTGTAATTCCATTACATTACAAACTCAATTACATTACAAACCCAATTCCATTACGATCACGATTACATTACAATGAACCAAACGCAACCTTAGTCTACTTATATTTCTATAATATTAATCATGAGATCGATTCATTGATTACATTCTTAATGAACTACTTGCGGAGTAAGAAACATCTTAGCTTAATCAAAAACTAATTGTGTGCTATGTTACGTTTTCTCTATAAATAACCCTGAAAAATCATTATTTATACTACCCCTATAAAACATGCAATGTGATGCAAGTGATGATAAACAAGAGTGTCATAAAGAGAGCAATCAAATTATATGTACGCATGAGCTAATTCATATTTAAATAACTTCAACTTTCACACATTTATTCTATTATTATTATTATTATTATTGGTAGTGTTTTTGTTATCTCGAATCTTTATTTGTTTACTTTAAAAGATACAAGAACGATTAAAAGACTAAAATATCTTTTATTTTAGGCAGAAAAGCGTCGTAAATTACTCACATGTTTAGAATGTAGAATTAGGTTAACCGAGGACAATTAGTTACAAATTTTTTTGAAGTTCATGATAGTAATTTGTTAATAAAAATAATACAAATAGAAACATGAGAAGAACATATAATAGACAAAATGTATATATTAAACTTGTGATAGATAATAGATAAAAGTGATTATATATGCTACTATATGTATAACAAAATAGGACTCGTCTTTTGGTGACAAAATACAAGTGGATAATAGGAGTATTCTCGACATAACAAAAAATGTGCAATTAAAACACCCGATAGGTGTATATTCAAGCTGAAGAAGTATCACGATAAGTCAATAATTTTAAATATATTATTATTAAATAATATAAAGGATAATCAGTTTATAGACTGATTTATCAAGGGGTGTTGGAGACACGAGATAATTTTCAAAAAGTATAGAGAAGTCTATATAATAAAGGTGGAAGTAGTATTCTTGCCAAAAAAAAACATAAAATGATTAAAAAAGATCATATTTAAAAATTAAAAAAAAATACTAAATAGCTACAAAGTATATACCTTAAAATTAATAAAACAATTATTAAATAACATAAATGTGAATAATTTTAAAAATCAAGTTATCATGGAGTGTCACAAGCACGAAAAGAACCAGCGTTAAGCCTTTCCTTTTCTTTTTCATTGTTGCGATGTTCTGCGTAACGTACAAAACTTTTTGTATTTGTACGTTACGTTGCATACCATTTGGTCCATTGCGTCAATTTTCTCGTAGTTCGATTCCGAGACAACCCACCTAGTCAAGAAGATTATACCTCTTCTCACTGACCACAAGAACCAGCTGAGTTCGCTACTAGTGTTATGCTAATCCATCATTATTATATATTAATATCACATATAGCTATCCAACGACACATACACGAAGACAAGTCAAGATTTGTGGTTGGTGTTGCGGTTACACCGATATGATGTCTTCACCAACAACTCCCATTGAGACATGGAACAACTTCTATCACAAAAGTTGAACAATTTGGATCTTAATTACATCTGATGCGGCATGATAATGACAAATTATTGTTACCGACAAAATATCCTAGCACATTGGGTCGAGACAAATTTTCGAACCGAAAAGTTAAAAGTAAAATTAGGTTAAAATGAGTTATGAGTAAGACTTCGTCGACTGCGATTGTGAACACTGCATTTGATCCACCTGTCATAGAGATATAAGCCTCGTTTTGTACACTATAATGTATTCGTAATCGTAATGTAATCAAATAAAAAATTATTTTAGTTTTTATTTGATTACAATACGATTACGATTACATTACAGTGAACCAAACGGGATCATAGTTGGACGGTCCAAGAAAATAATTAAGGGACATGAAATTGAGCAAGCATTCCTGAGTTTAAAATCATTTGCTAAATGATGATTTAATTCATCTATCACTTGGTAGTTCTTAAGAAAGTAAAAGAGGGATTCGACAATAAAAAAAGTTTTTATTCTAAAATTTTAAGTCCAACCAATCTCCATAACTATAATAGTTAAGCTCATAAAGGAAAATTTGATCATATGCTACAACTTTATTATTAATTATTATAAGATATTTGATAACTAAATAGTCTTGAGTTGCTCATATAATTGAGAACGCACATTATAACGGTGAAACCCTAACAATTTTAACGCAAAAAGAACACACATAAAAACTAAAGGCTACTAGCTTCAAACGTTTCACTCCCGTGCTAAATTTACAGTATGTTGCAACCAGGGGCGGATCCAGAAACTATAACTGGAATGGACTACCAAATTTTTGGGTAGGCTAGAAGTAGATAAATCCATACAAAAAAAATAATTAAAAAAAATTATATAGAAAAAATATGTAAAAAAAAAAATTTGGGGTGGGCTAGAGCCCACCCCGGCTCCCTCTTGGATCCGCCCCTGGTTGCAACGATAACAAAGTCTTTATTCCATGTTTTCATATAGACATTGATCCGGAAAAAAAAAAAAAAAAAAGAAGCATTTCTAAATGTCCTCAAAATAGCAATACTAGCATTTATATATATTTTTACCGTACTTCAAAATCTCACAAGAAATTGAATAAATAAGGAACTAATCTTTACCGTCCAAAAGACAGTTGCATGGACATTCAATTATGCTTAATGGATCTTGATCTTTTTCAAATATTTTGATCTAATTTGAACGGTCAAATATTCAACAAGGGGCGGATCCAGAAACTAAGCTGTGGTTGGCTACCAAAAATTTAGGTGGACTGGAAGTAGATAAATTCATATAAAAAAATCAAAAAAAAAAAAAAAAAAAAAATATATATATATATATATATATATATGGAAAAAAAAATGTTATTTTTTTTTTGGTGGGCTCCGGCCCACCCCATGGCATCCTTGGATCCGCCCCTGAATCCAACGACTACTATTTCAAAAAAATTACGAAGACACTATCCCTCCTCATATATTACAACTGTCAAGGGTGGTCATGTGCTATGTGAAGTCTGCAGAGGTTCCAGTTATGAGGGTATGTTTCTGATGATCAAAAGAAAATGAAATTTTAAGGTCAAAAGACGATCAGTTGGTGTGGGAAGGACGGACAAGGCCGGCCCACAGGGTTGGGTTGTCTTATTCATAGCTAACTTTGGTTGTCCCATGACCATTGTTATGAGTCGATTCTGGAGGGTCACCCACGACTCCGACCTCTTGTGGAATTACGTTGATCCTGGAGGTTGCCTGTCCCGAACAGAGGGGTCTGTCCAAGCCCGCTGTATTGTTTGGCTTATCCCTGGACCGACCCTGAGGACGGACCACCCCTATCCTAGGGTGCCCTGGATGAGGATTCCAGGGCATCCCAAGCACTGAGCCAGATCTATGGGCATGCAATGCAAGCTGGAAATGTCTGAGAAGTGGGAAAGTGGCCTCTCATTTCCTTTCACTGCAGGAGCTTTCCAAGAAGAAACTCCCAATCATGTGTGGTTAAAAAGTTGTATGATATTCCTTTTTTCTCTCTTTTACTTTAGGTATAAGGATGGGGGTGGAAAAGGTTGATCCTCAGCACTCTATGTTAAAAGGTCATGTGTTATGTTGGCTTTCCTAACCCTCACCAGATCTATAGGGTAGGAATGCTCTGTTGGGTATCTTAAGTAGCTAGAATGATTTGTTTCTGAATATGTGTTAAGTTTTGCGATCGTACACTGTCCTAAATAATTACAAGGTCTAAAAAATTAACCTCCGTATATATTATTGATGTAAAACTTTTATCATTTTAGAATTATGTATTCCTACTTTCCTAGAAACTGTAACAACATGATCCTTAAAATGTCAAAAAAAATAATATTTGTACATAATCTTTAGAATGTCAGAAACAATCCTGGAGCTTAGATATATTATAAGTTTAGTATAAAACAATACATTGGAGAAATTAGAAATACATTTTAGAGAACATTATTATAGAAGAAGAAGAAAAATTCATAGTAGTTAATGCACAGTAGTTCAATAATTTCATAATCCTTTTTCAAAGCGGGATGTTCGCTGAAATTTCACATCTTTATTTGTTGTTGTCGAGTATGAACCGAGAGGAATTGGTCTTATAAAGATTGTGAAACATATAATAAGACGACGGAAGAAATATTAAAAAAAAAAAAAAAAATCTTCAACTATATAGTTTATACTGATTACTCAATGAAGTCATGCAGCATTGTTATATATATATAAATTAAAGAGACTAGTTACCTAACTTCTATAAAAAAAAAAAGGTTCCGTCTGTAGTCATAACCACTTCTGAATCAATCACACTCACTCTCTCTCTCTCTCTCTCTCTCTCTCTCTCTCTCTATATATATATATATATATATATATATATATATATATATATTTATTTTTGGAACAGTTAATTGTGTTACAGACTCCTGTCCCGGTCCGAAGGCCCGCACCCATACTTGTATCTCACCGCTCCTCCACATGGATTCTTCCGTTGCTCGAACCTGCAACCACTTGGGAGGATGTGCCTCACTCTAACCACTTGAAAGAGGTCATTGGCCTCTATATATATATACACACACACACACTCTTAGTAAAAGTACATAAATTTTCTTTTTTCTAATCTTATCAAAATATAATCTAAATTAATATTTATTATATATATATATATATATATATATATATATATATATATATATATAATAAGATTTATAAAAAATTTAATTTAAATTTGTTATGGATATATGTAAATAAAAGAAAGAGTATTTAGTTATGTGGAAGAAGATCACACATACGACTTAGACTTAGACGGTTCAATCTTAAACCGTTTTGAAATTCCCTTATATATATATATATATATATATATATATATATATATATATGCTTCTACTTTTACAAACCAAACAAATTAAATGGGACTTGGCTAGAGGGAACACCTTCCTATTAGCCTCATTTTCAACTTTGTCCGTACGTTCTCGTTGCATTTTCTGCACCTAAGCTTGACTGGGTTTACCAAACAAGTGTACAGAACTCTACCTACTGCTGTGCGGGCTTAGGTAGGCGAGTCTTGGCAGACCTGCCACTTCCCCTCACAAATCAGGTCTCGGTACAGATCGATTCTTCCATTTAAGATTGGAACACAATTTAGTTGGTAAACAAAATGTTACAATGCTAACTACTTGCGAAATGTTAAATTAAGAGAGGGTTACTTACTACTTGCAAACATCTCCTCTCTTGTAAACGAAAGAAGCAACAAAAACAAAATGCAGTACTTTCCTATATCGTCATTATTTACACATTTCTCCTCCTCCTCCTCCTCTTCACACACAAAAACAACAGGAGTAACAAAAACTAATTAACATAGATAGAACTCTCAACTTAAAACTAGACCACATCACATTCACATTCACATTACAGAGCAAGCATTCGGGTTCTCGTCGCTGAACATCTGCGGCGGATGCACCATCTGCGGCGGATGCACCGTCTCCGGGCGGTACCCGTAGCCCATTCCGCCACCACCGCCACCGTAGTAACCACCGTATGGAGGGACACCACCGCCGTAGTAACCACCGTACGGTGGAGGGACGCCGTAGTAACCACCATATGGAGGCCCGTAATACTCCATCTTGTTCGCTTCGGTCGCCACCGCCACCGCAACTGCCTCTTTCTTATCACCACCCTCTCCTTTCCCCTTCTCCTTCTTATCGGCCTTCTTATCCTCTCCGTCGCCTACATTGCCGCCCTTGTCCTTCTTCTCCCCGACGACATCCGCGTTCCTCTTCAGCTTCTCCTTCAGGAAGGGGATGAGCTCCTTCACGTCCATGGTCCCCTTCACCGTCACCAGGTCCTTCTGGGAATCCACACTCACACTCTCCACCCCTGCAACATTAATATCATCAATATTAAATTTATCAAGGACCCATCTGAAACAAAATAATAATCATAACTAAAAGGGCTAATTAGCATTTAGACCCTGAATTTTATACCAACATAACTATCAAGTCCTGACATGTTCTATTGAAAATTTTGGACCAAATGTTTCATTTTTTATTTTCCTTTTTCCATTATAGCCTCCTATGATCCTATTAAGCATGTATTGATTGTTCACTTATATTATATTCAAAGTACAATAGAAGGGGAAAAAAAAAAATCAGAGTCAGAAACTTTTCAATTGGACACGTCAGAACTTAAATTCATCTTACTGACGATTTTTACTGTCGGTCAACATTTGTGAGAATTTGCAGAGTACTACTTACCACCCTTGTTGGCAATCACCCGAATAAAATGCGTATTATACGCGAATTTTTTTCGTATCTTATGTACTTTTGAAAATTTCGAATTTGTACGCAAATTTTAAGCCTGTGGCGTTTTAAACGCGTACCGTACAAATTTTTAAAAAATTTGACCAAGAAACCCAACAGTCTTGACTTTCTTGACTCTTGCTGCTATTAGATATTAAGACTCGCACAATTCTCAAAAATTATCAAAAAAAAAGAAGAAAAACTCTCACAGTAACCAAAAAAAAAGAAACCCAAGAGTCTTTGCACATGTTGCTTACAACAATCAAAGAAAAATATTTCGGTTTTCCCATCCAACCTCTTATTATTCTCACACTGAACCCTTGTTTATGAAGGAGTAGAGGTGGGTGGGCCCTATATATATGCCGAATTTTTAGTGCCGAATTGGTTCATATGAAACGTACTAAACACGAATTAAATCTGATCCGAATATTTTTTTTGTTAGACGAATTTTTGACCAAATTTTTGACGGATTTTACTTATATTGTGCCGATTTATACTCGTCCTTTTGTCGTTCCGAATTTTTTCGGTTTGCCGAATTGCTAACAAGGCTTACCACTGGCTAACTACTTTTTCAATTAAGCACTTCCTCTTTTAAGCAAAATAATAATAATAATAATAATAATAATAATAATGCAAGGGGGGTGCTAATGCAAAAATACCTTTAAATCTCAAAATAATTTTACGGATCCTCTGTATGCATCCGTCACAGTGCAACCGGATCTTCACGCCCACCGTAGTCGAAACGGGCTGTATAATTTACAAAAATTAGTCAAAAACGTGTATATACGAAAAATAAAATAAAAAATAGATTTAGGAGAATGGTGATGAAATTATTATTACGGGTTTGGGCTTTTTCTCTTCGGGTTTCTTCTGGTCCTTGGGATCCGACTGGGCCTTCTTGGGTTCGGACTCCTTGTCCTTCTTGGGTTGCGGCGAGATGAGATCCACTTTCTTGCCGGTTCTGGATCCGACGTGCTCGCGGATCTTTAACGGGTCCACGTCGCCGACCACCGTCAGCCTGTTGTTCGCCATGTCAGCCGATACAGCATCCACGCCTGTCCATAAAATTCGCCCAAAAATAAGTTAAATTTGCAAAAAGTAGTGCAGCTTTCAGTGAAATGTTTTACACTATAAGCTAATAGACTTCCAAATAGGGGTGTATATGAAAATTTTACATTAGAAACATCTATTTCTTGCTTACAAAGATGTTTTCAAAAGATGCACGGAAAGTGACAATTCATAGAACTTTGGGGAGGAAATTGTAAAAAGTGAGAAAGTAGAAAAAGGAAATTCTCGTACAGACACACTCAAAAAAATTACTGAAAACTTTTTGTTTAAAAAAGCAAAATAGAAATAAACTCGCAGTCAGGGGTGGGTGTGTAAGAAACTTTCCATAAACAAAACTTTAGAAGGAAAAAAAAAAAAAAACATGAAAATCCTCCTCTCCTTCTTCCGTGACGATTGGGAAAAGGAAATAGAATGAGAAAAGGGGAAATTCACAGAAAAATGAGGTGGAAATTGCAAAAAAAAAAAAAAAAAAAACTGAGAAAAATTCAGAGGAGGAAGAAGAATGGGGGACCTGGGAAAGCCTTGAGGAGCTTCTTGAACTTGCGAGCGCAGCCCTCGCAGTGGATGTCCACCTTCAGAACCACCGCGGTGGGGCCCGCCGCCTCCTTCTTCTCTCCTCCTCCTCCTTCCTTCTTGTTCTCTTCCTTCTCTCCCATGGCGCTCTCTCTCTCTAGTGAATGAATGACCACAATGGAGGGGAAATATATAGATATAGATATATATAGAGAAAGAGTGCGTGTGTCTAAAATAGACAAAAATGTCATGATGTGATCATGTATGTATGTATGTATGTATGTTTTGGTGTGGGTGGGACCACCATAAGAGGAGAGGAGAGGAGAGCCGGTGGCAGTAGTAGTGGGCACCTGCAACGAAAGGACGGAGTTGGACTGCCGTCAGTTTTGGACCGACGACGGTGCTTGGCGCGGAATGCCTCCAAAATAGATGCCGTCACTTGGAATTTTCGATGCTACACCTGAAATGACCGGGATGCCCTTTGTTCGTTATTTTGATTGGGTTTTTTTTTTTCCATAGAAAATATCTTCATCACAAATTTTCCACCAATTACAATGTTTGGTAGTTTATATTTTTATAGAATTATTTTTCAAAAAATACATTTTTTACAATTTTTCTAAAATGGTGAAAAATAAAACTTGTTCAACCCATAGAAAAATAATTATTTTCGTAGAAAATAATGACAATCAAACACCAAATTAAATTTTCCATGAATTTTTTAAAAATTTTATAGAAATTTTTTCCTAGAAAAATAATTCTATGGAATTAATTTTTTTTCCACATATTTTCTACCTTGCAATCAAAAAAAATTATAAAATTGAATGGAGGAAGTGATTTAATGAGATAAGAGTAAAATAGTTTATTTATGGACAATCTTCACAAATTTAGATAAAAATTAGGGGTGCAACTCGGGCGGATTGGGTCGGATTTGAGTTCAACCCGAGTCCAATCCGATGAATGATAAACCTAGTCCGAGCCCAAGCCCAACCCAACCTCGGGTTCAACGTATGAAGCCCAAGATCGAGCCCGGAGGAAGCTCGGGTTGGGTCAGGTCCATCAGGTTTGTCGGACTCTAATGTGATATTTAAAAATATTTAAAATAATATTAATATTATACACATAATCAAATAGCAAATAAGCACCAATCATTACAAAATACAAACTAACATGAGAATTAGGAGTCGAAGAGTTTGGATTGAGAAATTTAGGATTTATATTTTTTATTTAAAAAGTATGAAACAATATATATATATATATATATATATATATATATATATATATATATATATATATATATATATATATATAGAGGATGAGGGAGGTAAGGTGCCACCCTATGGAGGGTGTCTACTTGTCACCCCCCACATGCTATCATCATGCACCCATGTGCTTGATGATAGCATGGGAGGGTGACAAGTAGACACCCTCCCGTGAGGTGGCACCCTACCTCCCTTATTCTCTGTAGGTGGATATTGTAGGTGGTTACCATATATATATATATATATATATATATATATATATATATATATATATATATATATATATATATATATATATATATGTCGGGTTTCGGGTTCTTTGGGTAATCCGACACATGAACCCGAGTCCAATCGGATTTTGATCGGGTTCAAATATCTTAATCCGAACCTAAGTCCGAGCCCAAGTATCTTTAACCCTAATCCAACCCATTAGCGGATTTACTCGACATGGCTCGGGTTTAGCCCGTCCGAGTTGCACTACTAAGCCAAGTTTTCCAGCTAAACAAATCTACTGGGGTCAAAACCGACATTTCCCAACTTGTCTATAACATGACCTAGTGTGAAAGGTTTATGACATATATTAATGCAAGACCATTATCCACAACAAATAACACAAAAATGTTGTAAGAATTTATTTAGTACGTGAAAATGCGGACAACACATCCTCCTCTATCTAACTCTCTGACATACTATTATTCCTCTTCATTCTCCTCTAACAATTCTAGAAGATGACACGTACCAAAGCTACTCCACAATCAAGATAATTTGGCTCTTTCTCTTTCTTTTTTTTTTTAACATTTATTCTTCTTCCTATTTTAGTCTAGTTTCTATGTGATTCTTATGTATTCTATGTGATTGAAGGGGAAAAAAAAAAACAGAGTTAAGTGGAGAAATGAGAAAAAGTTAAACGAAAGGATTAGAGTCAACATATATAATCTTACTTAGATTTGAGGAAGAGTTAATTGGATATGTTTAATAACTCTCGTGTAGATTGGTGGTTTTGAGTGAGAGAATAATTATCAAAAATATAATTGTTACTAAAATATTTTTATTATATATTTAATAAAATTAAATTTGATTGAAATTTTAATTAGAACCTGTTAAAATATTTTCATAAATGAGAAAACTACGGAGAATCTTGTTCAGAGCAAGAAAGAAAAAAAGAAAAAAAAAACGTAAAAATTTATAGGACAAGTAAGAAATATTTATATTTTTTTAAAACAAAATTTTTCAATTTCTCTCGTTAATTCTCCGATTTAGAAAATTAAAAAATAAATAAATGAGGATTAAACAAACTCTCATTTAATTATGTGTAAAAAAAAAATCTAAATCAGATCATCCTCAAAAACTAAATATGAGTTTATTTTTTTTTCTCACTTAATCTTCTTGATATCAATCCAAACAAGACGTACGTTGCATGTTGAAGCTTGTAGGACACACTGTTGTGTTGTTTGATGACTAACATGCTGTGTTGCTCTCGTCGTCGTCGTCTTTTGTGTTTCGGCTCTATTTTGTTGTCCTAAATTTGAGCCGTACGTGTTGTCTACTTCAGTTCATGCATGCTTCTAATGAGACTTCCAACTTGTGGTCAGTGTCATCAGCTGGGCCATATTTCTCATCCTTATCAACAAAAATTTTGTGGACATTGGCGCCTTAACTTATTTATTCTACTCGAGTGGTTTGTGAACGCCATTTCATGTGTCGGTGGGCTTTTTATTTAATGCTCAAGTGACTATTTTTGTAAAATTTATGTACGATTTGTTGGATTGTATTTCTTTTTCGGTTGAATTCTCAAAAAAAAATATGACACTTAATTTATTAGTCTCATGTCAAAATAGGAGGTAAAATTATGAGATATAAATAATTGGAATTGATTGAGATTAATTACATGAGAATTATTTTCTGAAATATATGAGTCCAATTCAATATCGCACTTTATACCACGTTCCTAATATCCTTAATTAGGAGTTTGCTGGATCAATAGTTTTTATTTTTTGTTTTTTTGGCATTTTATCATCTAGCTATCACATGGATCCGTAATCTATCACTATTTGGTATTAGAATTTGCAACTATGCGCACTATTTCATATGCTCATCCATTTTAGCAGTAACCTCTTTTAGATTTGGCTAGGCGGATATTGACAGTTCTGACAATATGTAGTAGTAATATTTCAAGTTTTATACTTAACTATGTGATAGCTAGCTCCCAATAATTTTAAAATAATATTTTGAGAAATATAATTTTTTTTTTATTTTTTTTTCTCGAAGGTTGTGTCTTTATAAATAGTATTTTTTTTAGATGTCCGACGATACGTACGAAACTTAGTGCAGACTGCATTGCATGTCTGTTAGACCTACTGTTCCCAACTTCCACCAAATAATAAATAAAAGAAATAATATGCACGGGACTTCCGCCATCCAGCCGCAGTCATATACCTCTCCTCGGTAACCACAAGACTCGCTTGAGTTCGGCATAAATATCATTCATTAGATCCATTTTCTTAAGGGCTCATGTCTATCCAAATTTTAATTTCAATTATGCTATTTGGCTCCCAAAATATTTTGGTGATGTCATCTCCTATTATGTGGCATCTGACATAACAGCTGACATGACAAATTTTAACCCAAAATATTAATTATCCAAAAAAAATTAATGTTAATGTTAATGTTAATTTTAATGTTAAGATTAATTTTAATATTAATTTTAATGTTAAGGTTAATCTTAATGTTAATTATCATGTTAATTTAATATAATTTAATGTTAAATTTTGTCATGTCAGCAACCATGTTATATGCCACATAATGGGAGATGGTATCACCCAAATATTTTGGGAT
Source organism: Iris pallida (assembly GCA_029216955.1). Classification (NCBI taxonomy): domain Eukaryota; kingdom Viridiplantae; phylum Streptophyta; class Magnoliopsida; order Asparagales; family Iridaceae; genus Iris; species Iris pallida. Next base: position 16,063,288 of record JANAVB010002199.1, read on the forward strand.
CCAAATAGCATTTTTGTTTTAATTTCTATCCCCAAGGCTTTGTTTGGTTCGCGGAATCTCCGAATTGGAAAAGAAAAGTGATTACTTTCCTACGTTTGCTACGCGCCTCACTAACGCGCCTCGTCGTCACTGACGAGGATTGGAGTGGGGAGAGCGAGGCGAGCGACAGTGAGGTGACCGATAGGGTGCAAGAAGAACCTATGACTTCGAGATAGTCGACTCCTACTAGGTTGAGTTCCATTCTAGCACCGGCTATGAGGGCCTCATATTCTACCGCGTTGTTAGATGATGGGAAGGGTCAAAAACTACAGGGCTAAGCTTCAAAACGGATGCGCTAACGCACTACGAAAAAGAAAACGGCTGCACTAATAGCAACGGCTTTCTTAGTTGCTTGTTCTTTCTTTCAGAACCTTGCGCTTAGCATAATCTGTAGCTTGTTCGTCCTCGGGCGCGCTAGCGCACTACGGCTTAGCATTTACTGGTGGAAGGATTGGCAGCAGCGAGAGCATCATAGTTGACATGGTCGGAGTGTCAGTCCCAATATCCTTCTCTACTCTTTCTCTAATTGACTCCCTCCCGCTCCCGACTCCGCTTCTCCCTCCGATGCCGGTAGATTAATTCCAAGATCAAAGCCATTGATTCCATTGATCAAAAAATAGCTGATGCGAACTCGGTAGTGCTACTGAAAGCACTGGTCTTGCTTGTACATCTTCTGTTGCCGGAAAAGGACGACGTCTTGGGTCAGTCAGGCACGTCACGCCTGCGTCTACGGCCCGGCTGCCCTATACATAGTTTGATCGATTGACCGACTTAACATACGCGTTTTCTAGATGGACAAGCTCTCCTTATGTGCGCATCGATCGGCCGACGTAGCTAGGTATGCACTTCAAAGGGCTTGGTGTAGAAATTGTTAGAATTAGAAATAGATAGGAGTCAGAAAGGAGTGATCGAGGACAGGTCATAACCCAGAGAGAAAGGCTTCTTACTTAACTAACACCAACGGAAGCATCTCTATATATATTTATGTTATTACGAAAAAAAAAACTCCCTTAAAGAAGCTCGCATGCTGCTAGAGGTTTTTTTTCCACTGAAGGTGAATCAACTTATTGGTGCCAAAGGAATTGAGGAGGAAATAAAAGTGATTTCATCCATCCAAACAAGAAATCACTTTCCCACATTGAAGTAATCACTTTCTCACATTGAAGTAATCATTTTCCTTTTCAAATTCTTTGACATTTTTAAACATCGAAAAAAAAAATCAATAAAAATTAAAAAATTTCAAAGAAAAAAATTGCCAAAAAATTGATTTCATTTTCCTTCCATTCCGCAAACCAAAAGAGGCCCAAGTATGTACTATTTATTAAGGCAATCGAATAGGCAGGTTGAGGTGTAAAAACTATTATTATTTATTGTAGGATTTGAATCTAGTAAAAAAAAAAAAAAAAAAAAAACAACAACAACAACAAACCTATAAACCATACTAACAACACGAGCACACACACCTCATGTCTATCCACCTCATGTCTATCCACCTATAAATCATGTCTATCCACCTCATGTTTATCCATCAAAAATGTACATAAAGTATAGCCTATATTCATATGCACCCTAACAATATTCTTAAAATTATTCAACTACAATTGTATTAATTAGGAAGACAAAAAAAATTGGTTTTTTTTTTTATAACGAGGAACACTTTTTAGACTCGAATTTAATGGCCTATAAACAAGAGTTATGAAGGCATGCATTGCACTTTCTTGTTTACCCGTGTGAAGAAAAATCCATACTCAATATTCCTATATTATAAATAAGGAATATTGAGTATGGAGGAACATTTTGAAGATACGAATAGTATTATTTATAATAATAACCCTCTTAGCTAATCAAGGCTAATTATAAGGGCACAGCCTTTTTTACTCGGGGCTGTCCAAGTGACTGTTTTCCATTATTTACAAGTTTGCCACTGAAAAAATTACTCAGGGCTATCCAAGTTGTAGGTATAAAAGTTAACTCTTATTTTTTTTTTTTTTTTTCCTTTTCTTCCTCACTCTCCATTCTCTCTCCCTCTTTCTTCTCCAAACCCTAGGTCTGGTCCCCACACTTTTTTCAATCCCACATTTCTCCAAACCCTAGAAGATTCTCCAAGGAAGATTCCTAGAATATTCGGTACGATGACGTCCGCTAAACGACAAAATTTTTGAGCTTTTTTTTTAAGTAATCTTATATTTTGTCCCAATGTAGAAATTATGGAAGAAAGTGGATCACGTCTATCAATCGAGGAACCCGGATCTTCCGAACAACACGACAAAACACCCGAAGAACTCTCGGTAAATTTCCGACCGACTGCTACGCATTCGACTGTACAAGAGGACTGCCAGACTTTCTGGCAGTCCATAAAACAGAAAGGACTGCCATATTACGCGGCAGTCTATTTTTACAACTAGTGTAAAATAGGACTGCCGCAAAACATGGCAGTCTAAGAAGTAACGAGGACTGCCAGATTATGCGGCAGTCTATATGTAGAAATACTGTACAGTTGGACTGCCAGACATTTCGGCAGTCCATAAAACACGTAGGACTGCCACATAACTCAGCAGTCAATGTGTAGAACTAGTGTTAAGTAGGACTGCCATACTTGCTGGCAGTCTTTTAAACACGAAGGACTGCCACAAAAATTGGCAGTCTTTGTTAAGAACTAGTGTAAAACAGGACTGCCAGACTTTCTGGCAGTCTATAAAATACGATGGACTGCCAGAATGTCTGGCAGTCCTGTTGTACAGTCCTGAAGGAAGGGCAATTTTTCTTGACAGTCTTGAAGTTGTTGATATTGTAATTTTGGTTGTAATTGTGATTGGCATTTTTTTTTGAAATTAAATGTAGGACCCACCACCTCCTATTTCCGTTGACTTGAGTAATATATTCTCAATGGATGTCGCATTTGAATCTTATGAAGAAGCATTAGAATGATGCAGACAAGTTGGAAGGCAAGTAAACACAGTCCTTGTCATTTCAAGGTCATTACGAGGCCCGTCGTGTCGTAAAACTGCTGATCTTGGATGCGAAAGAGGTGGAACATTTAGGCTTCATCGAAAGAAAGAAGAATGTGCCCGGAAAAAAGTCTCGGAGAAGGCGGTAGGGTCCAGAAAGTGCGGTTGTCCTTTCAAGATTGTGCTTGTCTCAAGAAATGATGGAAAGTGGACAGTTGATATCAGAAATGGGATGCACAATCATGCGGTGGCGGAGACACTTACCGGTCATCCCTATGCCGGAAGGTTGAACGAACAGGAGAAGAAGTTAGTTGAAGAATTGGCCTTCTCCGGAGTCGGCCCGAAGCAAATTTATTCCGCGGTGCGCCAGAAGAATGAACAGAACAAGTCAACAATGAGGACAATCTACAATGCACTCTCGAGATCGAGGACAAATACCCTAAGAGGAAGAATGGCGATGCAACAAGTTATGAAGTTACTTGCCGACAATCACTATGTGGAGTACCATAGAAGACATCCGCCGTCCAATGAAATTACCTCTATGTTTTGGGCGCATCCGGAGTGTACGCATTTGGCACGGTCCTTTGTCGATGTCTTGGTGGCTGATTGCACGTACAAGACTAACAAATTCAAGATGCCACTCTTCCACATTGTCGGCTTCACGTCAACGGGTAAATCATTTTCAGTTGCATTTTGTTTCTTGAAGAATGAAACAGTAGATGATTATACATGGGCATTGAACAAATTGAAGACACTTTACATTGGACACAAAGAAGTTATTTAAACTATAATGAAATCCTAAGTAAATAAAAATTTAAGTTAGCATTGTCTCACCTCCTTTTCGTTCATATCTTCAAGTGCGATACGCAGGGAAGCTAAAGTATGCGGATGTCTGCTATCCATCTTAACTGGATTCCACTTGCACATCATAGGTAGCTGCTCATCATAGTCTTTATTAAGAGTAGCCCTCTTTAGCGTCGGAAAATGTTCGTATATCCATGCCTGTACATGAAATGTAGATGACACACATATTAATCGACCTAACTTTATTTAAACTATAAACAAAGTACGATTTACTTGACTCACATGGAGCAGAGTTTGACAACCAGCTATAGTCTTCGATCCGACTCTAAATGCAGCGCCAAGTTCGCGATAGAGATAAGCTAGTATACCGCTTCCAAATGATATTTGATCCACAGTGCCTAAGTTCATAAAATTGTTAACATATTTGGCGTGAATCGAGGTTCCGGACTTGTCCGGAATGCAGACGGCTCCCAAGATAAAATACATGTATGCCCTGGCCACTGCATCGTCGTTGGCGTCGTCCTCATTGTCATTTTCATCGTCTTCATCGTCATCATCATCAATGTGTGCATTCATAAGAAAACTCAAAGGAACTCCGTACAACTTCTTAAACTCGGGGAGACTAACAAAATTCTCTGCCTCAATACCGAGTGCATTGGCGACCAATTCCACCATCTCGTCATACATCTCAAAGTCACCCGTATCATAATTCATGAGCATTGGACCACCATCAACTCTAAGTCCCAAAATGTGGTGGACGTCGTCGAGGGTGATCGTCAACTCCCCGGAAGAGAAATTGTCACGTCCCAGAACCAGAAAACTGGAGAGCGGGGGCAGACATAGCCAGCTACGTATAACGGAATGGAATCCACACCGCTATACGGTCACGGCTGTCTAGATATGTGAGGGTTTCACTACAATCCATCAGTCTTTTAAGGTCATAAAATAGCCTATTGTCTCAATCTCAACCAACTAATAATAATCACAAGATATCAGATCTCCAAATATACAATTGTAAGGCGTCCCAAACATTACATATCCAGATGATCATGAAGCTAGTCGTTACAAAATGTGAGGACTAGCAAGAGTTCAGTCATACATGATCAACCCCCGGGGCTTGTCAATCATGTTACAGCCCGTAGGCAGACAGTAAGTAAGTACAATCGAGCTAACACTTGCTCGTCGGCTAAACGCCTCAAAAGAATAATTTACAATATTACAGTGGGAGAACAAAAGAAACCCACTCGATGCCCTGGTTACGCCTGGTGACCACCATCGGGCTGGAAGACATGTAGATCCTTTGCTGCTGCTCCGGTATCTGGCCATACAAAACCAGCTGGGTCAGACCCCAGGAAGAGCAAGTGCCACAAAGGAGGCCACAAAATAAGAACCAAAGCCAGCAAATTAGCACAATAATATAATTACATAATAAGAGACAGTAATTTAAGAAAAAGTATGATGGGTAGTTATAAAAGACAATCTTGCATAGAATCACTAAAAGACAGGACATATGGGAAAGCATGTCAGGATGATATACGATGAGATAACCATGGGACTATTCAGATAGCTAGGTTACAACCCGTAAACCAAACAAGGACCGGGGTTGTAACCCTTCGTATGAACGGAACGTGGTTTCTCTCACCATTTATCGGCAAGATAAATATAAGAAATCAGGTCAAGTAACAATCTGGAGTGACAATCATTATAGTGACAATCTGGAGTGACAATCATTATAGTGACAATCTGGAATGACAATCATTATAGTGACAATCTGGAGTGACAATCATTATAATGACAATCTGGAGTGACAATCATTCAATCATTTTGGTACAATCTTGCAATCAATCTCTTCTAGACAATACTATATTGGACTAGACTCCATCCAATCAATCACGGCCAATCATTGCCTACGGCTTTCTACATTAACTAACTAGGGTTATCACAATCCTAGTTACTAGCAAGATGCAATGAGATGCTCCAAGTAGTCACAGGCCCTGCAGCTATCCAGGTTATCCAGGCAATCATTATAGTGACAATCTAGAGAGTACAATACATTAGAGTGACAATAGAGTTCAATCATTAAAGTGACAAAGGTGGGTGCCCCACATAACAGTGAGCTGGAAATGTGCCCTACTCGTCGGCAGGCTACAAGTCCAAACATTTGCGGCCGGGATAACGGGATCGCCTGTAACTGGGGAACATCTCTTCATGTCTAGTGAATTAATCTAGTCATTAACATTAGTCCATTTCAGTAGGTACTCCTGACCGTTGTACTCAGGAGTCCCCTCCTAGACATGATGCAAGACAGGACTGGATTATTTGTACAAGCACAATCGCCCACGGTGTCCAGATTAATTATACAGGTCATGTCATGTCAGGTAGCCGTCGCAACAGCTATTCGAGATAATCATGTCAGGTTTATCATATCAAGTGTACTAGTCAGGAGTGCGCCACGACGGGCCACTATCAGGTCATGTCAGGTTATTATGTCAGGAGTGCACCACTACGGGTCACCATCACGTCATGATCAATTATCAATTCCAAACATATCAAGTAAATTCGTGATTATCAAGTTCAGGACAAAAGGTGTAAGGATATAAAATGGGCGTAAAATATCTAATAAAATATCAATATACAGGGCTATAGAAGAGCCAAGCTTAAGGAAAATAAAACCAAATCTCCATGATTGGACAGATTGCGCAAGGATCCCTGGGGTCGGGTTGCGCAGGAGTCAAGTGCGCCAGGGGCCAACTGCACAGGGATGAGCTGCGCAGGGTACCAACTGCGCAGGGGTGAGCTGCGCAGGGTACCAACTGCGCAGGGGTGGATGGCGCAGCAGATGGATTACGCTGGATCAGGTTGCGCAGGAATGGATGGTGCATGGATTGATTGCGCAGAAGTGGACTGCGCAAGAGCCATGCACGCAAGGGGAAAGGGAACGCTGGGCTAAGAAGCGACAGCGCAGTTCAGCTCAGCGCAATGCGCTAGCCGAGGGGATGCGCAGTTCACCAAAGGTTGAGCTGCACAATCGGCCTTGCGCTAAAGAGCGCAGGCCGAGAGGTCTGCTCCTCCAACCCGAGAAGAACTCCAAGAACTCCAAAACTTCAATTCTTCATATCTTTGTCAAATCAAAGCCAAATCTAGATTTTCAAAGGTCTAACTTGAGTAAGATTGAATTCTCTTCTACGTGGAAGCATCAAAACAAGCAAAAATCAAAGTTAAATAGATCAAAACCATGTAAATTCGAAAATAGTAAAAACCTAGATCTAGAACAAAGGAAACTCCAAATCACAAAATAACAAGTTCTAATGTTGATCACCATGGCCTAATCTAGCTAATGAACAAATAAAATGTGGTTCTCATGTGGTGGCAAGGTGCACTTGCCTATGGGTGTTGGTGAGTTGTGTAGAGGAAGGAAGAAGATGGAGATGGAGAAGTAAATGAAAAATAAAGAGGAGAGAGAAAAGTTAGGTAGGATTTAATGGAGGTGGGTGTGTTGTGTTGAGGGTGGAGCATAGGCTAAGGTGGTCCAATGCATATTAAACCAAGCCAAACCAATTCAAACCAATTAAAACCAAGCCATGACAAAACCCAAAATACGAGAAATACCGGAATTCCACAAGTTGAGAAAATAAAAATATATGCCAAAAATCCAAATACGAGTATAAATACGAAATACGGGAAATTAGGGTGACAGAAATGGAAACTGTTTGTTTCGGGATGCCACCGCTCCACAAACGCAGAGATCAGTGCGTGATCCAAGATCTTGTACGAGTGTTTCGCAATATGCTGCAACCCAGTGGGGATGATTTTGGCCTTCACACCTTCTTTCAAATTGTCAAAATTCTATGTACTGCACATCTTAGCGTGGTTAATGACCCGCAAGATACGCAAACTTTTCTGAAAATAAAACAATATAAAGAAAATATAAATATAAAATGTAACTACTATTTTACAAAAGAAATGTAAATATCTAAGGTAGTGAACTTGCCAGATCCTTCCAAATTTGGTAAGATATGTGGTTAGGCAGGGACGTCAATAGTGAGCAACCGATTGGCCTCACTTCCAGATCAGCTCTATCAGAAGCGGCGTTCGCGTCAGAAGGTCCGGAACCATCGTCCCCCCTCTATGAACAATGGGCAAATCATCATCGGAGGAGGGAGAATCGGGACGAGTCTTCTGTTGCTTCGATTTACTTGCAACGTGTTTGGTTCGACGTGGTGCAGTCTGAGAGGGTGCCGCCGGTTCACTTATCGTTATTGGTTTTTCGCGAACCCGCTCAGCTTCACGTGCCTTCCGCTCCGATGCGGTTGGACGTTTTCTTCCACCCTCGACGTCAACGTCCTTCGTCTTCGGAGTCGGGTCGTGACTACGAATATTTAATATCAATCGATTAATACTTAGCAAACATCAAACAAGACTGCCAATTCAGGACTGCCCCTCTCTCTGGCAGTCCTATGTACTGTTAGGACTGCCAAAGAGAGGGATAGTCCACGTGTACATCAAGTATAACACAGGACTGCCGCACTTAGTGGCAGTCCTTTATGCATAAAGGACTGCGACTAAGTGCGGCAGTCCTGTGTAATACTTGCTGTACACGTGGACTGCCTCTCTTTTTGGCAGTCCTATGTACTGTTAGGACTGCCAGAGAGAGGGGCAGTCCACTTGTACAGCAAGTATTACAAAGGACTGCCGCACTTTGTGGCAGTCCTTTATGCGTAAAGGACTGCCACAAAGTGCGGCAGTCCTTTGTAATACTTGCTGTACAAGTGGACTGTCCCTCTCTCTGGCAGTCCTAACAGTACATAGGACTGCCAGAAACATGGACAGTCGTCGTCGACTCGAGAGGAACTGACTTGGGTTGTTCGAACTAAATTAATAGGATTTGGGGGGGGGGGGGGGAGGGGGGAATTGACAACGTATTAGGTTTCTTACCTTGATTGAGAGGAACGTTTGCGTGCCATCGTAGAGAGATGTTGGAAAATGGTGAAGACGAAGGAAATGGTGGAGATGAGGATCGAAACCCTAACCCTGACAATTGCGTAAAAGAAATGGAGAGAGAGGAGTGGAAAATCGTGGAGAAGAAGAAGAAGAGGAGGAGGGAAAATAGGGTTTGTGAAGAGAGAGAGGGAAAATTTCAAATGATACTGATTTTCGGGTTTGGGGGGGGGGGGGGTGTGGGGTTTGGACAGCCCTCTGAGTGAAAACTTTGGACAGCCCGAGTAAAAGTTTCTCAAAGCCTGGCTAGCCCTAATCCTGGATAGCCCCGAGTAAAAAAGGCTGTGCCCTTATAATTAGCCCTAATCAATTCAAATGATGCATGCTAAAAACAAATTTTCTTAGGGTGTTATTGTATAAAATTTATGCACATACTTCACATGGTATATTTTTTTTCCCTGCATTAATTAAATTGAATTAAATATATGAGGTCAACTTGAACCAAAATTTTGGATGAGACTTGTTTGGGATTCCCAGAATCATTGGGTAGGTGGTTACATTTTATTAAAATTTTAATTCAATTTAAAATCAGTTATTAAAGTATTAAAATTTATTTTGAAAAGCACCTGCTTCTTTACTTCTTTTTTAACAATTCAAAACCAGAGGTTAGCATAGGAAAAGTAAGGGAATATCAAGTTGCACATGGAAGTGGGGATATAGCTACAGCACTTCCGGAGACTTCCGGTCAGTTTCCTCCACCGCGTGAAACAAAAGTAAGTGGACGTTTGACTTCATGATGGCACCATATGTATAAAGAGTCCTACATTTTGTGGGGGTGCCCCTACGACTACTAAGAGCGGACATGCATTGCCTCAACTTTGGATCCTACTAGAACCTTGCAATGTTCTTCCTTGTTCCTTCCAAGAACTTGCATTATTTTTAGTACAAATTCCTTAAAAACTCGATCCAAATAAGCTTGATTGAATGCTCATTATAATCGCATCATTAGTAGTTGGGATCCAAAAAAATCAATTTTTAAAAAAGATAAATGTATAATTGGTTGGATTTGTATGAGAAAAGTAGGAAATAATAAAGTCCTATTTTTTAGGAAGTAAAAAAGTAAATTCAAATCTTATTGGAAGGACTGTAAAAAAATTTGACTTGTTTTGACAGTCCTAAAACAAGTCAAATTTTTTATGACTGTCAAATTTTTTGACAGTGCATGGTGATAATGGATGCGGTGGTATTAATTCGGCGTGTCACCATTGACCGCGACTCGCGGTGAGTGCGCAGGGGCGAGGACTCACGGAGCCGGGGAGATGAGTGGTGGGTCTGCTCCGGTCAGGTGGCGGGCGGGCTTAGGATGCTCAGTTACAATGGTGGTTCGTCGGCTGCGGGTGTAGCTCGCCGGGAGAGCTCGGGTGGCTAGGTCTTGGTGCGTGAGGAGATCGATGCAACTCGACGCCGAGCTCGTAGCTGGGGGGGGGGGGGGGGTGTCTGGTGCGAGGAGGAGGAGGTCAGCGACCAATGAGGCGGTGGTCGGAGTAAGCGGCTTTTAGTAGGGTTGAGAGTCGAGCATGGTGGTGCTCGCACGGTGTTGAGGACAGGCGGACAAAGGCGGATAGCTACTGGACACGGCATGACTGAAGGCGAGACACGAAAGTGGAGTCATGCCTAGTGGAGACACTTGACAGGTTGGGATCTCTAAATCGGGTTACGACGAGGATGGCGATCTGAGTTCGGTGGCAGATCGGGACACCAGCGAGAGAAGACGACGTGTTTTTTTTTTTTTTTTTTTGGGGGGGGGGGGGGGGGGTGGTTAGGCAGCCCAAAGTAAATTTGGGCTGTCTTGAGTAAAGATTGCAAAACCCTCGGCTGTCCTGAAGTATTGGGTTGTCATAAGTAAAAAAATGAATTGCCTATAGAATTTTTCTTTATCAAATGTCCCCATTCAATTTATTGAAATTAGCATATATCATTACTTTTTTTTTATAAAAAATAGCAAATGTCCACATTCCTTTATTTGGAACAAATAACATTTTAAGATATGTTCCCACTATTTAATCAAAATTTTAGTTGATTTACAAAAGAATGTAAGCATTTGTTAGTTTTTTTTTAAGTGGGGATATATACTAGTTTGTATATTTTGAATGAGGGCATTTGCTAGTCTTGTTTGGTTGGCAGAATCATGAGGTTGGAAAAAGAAAGTGTAAGATCACTTCCACTATATATAATTCAATTTTTTTTCTAATTTTTTTGTCCTCTCCAAACACCTGAAAAAAATAAATAAAAATTACAACTTTTGAAGGGAAAAAACAAGAAATTATTCTTATTATTATTTTTTTCGCGAACCAAACGAGGCATAATCTAAAGGTTGCGGCTATACGCATCCCATGACTTTCTAAGCACACTCCATATAACTTAAGTTGAAAATTAGATTAATACCCATATGACCTTCCTATCACACCCCACCATCCTCCTTCTTCTTCATTCTTTCATTTTCACATTCTTCTCCAACCCAACCCCAAAACCATAGAAAAATTCAACTTTGAAATTGTGAAGAATGCATCATGGAGGAAGAAAGTCTACTTCAAAGACACAAATCATTCTTTCGCGGTTTGAAGAACTGTATGTGAATCGTTGAAAAAAAAATGCGATAAGCACACAGGTCGAACAGAACACTGTCAGCTCGACCAGTGTCGGCCGAACATATATAGGACAGTTCGACCTGTAATGGTCGAACAATAGAGCTTTATCCGACTAGTTGTGGTCGAACATTGTATATTTTTATTTAATTTTTCGTTCGACTAGCTTTGGTCGAACGTTAGCAAAGAAGTTCGACTGTCGTGGGTCGAACTCCAGGTCGAACGTTAACAAAAAAATTTCGAAATTTATTTTGTTTTCACACGATTGAACGGATTCGAAAAATTCTAGCAGTGATCCTAAGCGAAAAAATCTAGCAGTGATCTTGGAATTTGTCTTGGGAGCAGAGGGGATCGGAGAGGAGAGGGGACAGGTCGGTTGGAGAGAGGAGAGAAGAGAGTAGAGACGTTAGAATAATTGGAGGTGTGCTTAGGAATGATAGATGGATTTTAGGTTAGAATATAAAATGATATTTTGGTTATTTGATAGGATGTACTTCACATTTATGCTAATTTTAATCAATTAAAATATGGTGTACTTAGACCATCTCCAATGGGGGTTTCTATCTTCCCTATTTCTATGGAAGAAATCCATTTTTGAAAAGACTTCTCCCAATGGTGATTTCTATCACCATTTCTATCCTAGGTGGCAATGATGTAGGATGGAAACTTTCTAGGAGGGTTTCTACATGTAGAAACTCTCATAGAAATTCTCCTCTCTCTCATGACAATTATTATTGGGCCCCACACCATTAAATTGGTCCTTTTACTATGTGACACATAGGATAGAAATGGAGAACCATTGGAGAGCATTTTTGTATGTCTACAATTTCTATGTAGAAACTCTTCCAACTAGGATAGAAATCTTCTTAAAGTACAATGCCAAGTAGGATAAGAACTCAATTTTAGAAAGGCTAATTATAAGGGCACATATCTTTTTGATCGGGGCTAGCCAGGATTAGGGCTAGCCAGGCTGGGAGGAACTTTTACTAGGGCTATCAAAATATTCCACTAAGGGGGCTGTCCAAAGCTGTCACGACCCGCTACCCAAATTGTTGGGCCGGGCCGAGTTGTCACGACCCGCACCCTAGAGTTAGGGCACGAGAACGTAACGACGCCCAGCCTACGCCGCAGTGTCGGCGGTAGAACGCTGTCCTAGGTCACAACATCTAACAATATAAAGCTAAGCAGTTTATACTCCCCGAATGGGGGTGACGTAGCAGATACAAATTCAATCACATCTAAGGTAGAGCATGATAAGGATAGATAAAACATAAAATCCAAAATAATACAGGAGATAGAAGTCTAAGTGTCTAAGATACATGAACCCAGAAGTACATCTCAAAACTCAAATAAAGATACAGTAATCCACAATGTAAATACAACTCCAGACAAAATGAAATAACTATCTAAACAACCTCTAATGTGTCTCCTCTAGGCTAGCAGGCACCTCCAGGCTATCTGTAAAATTTATCAACAGGTCCAGTCAGGACTGGAGCGAGTACAGTACATCTCAACAGATCATAGCAGGTTAGAAAACATATAACATGCAGTAAAGTAAGATACAGGTACTGAAGAAAAGCAGTATGTAAACAGGAAGAGCTGTAATAGAATATCTACTATACATAGAGAACTAGCAGTGACTAGTGAGTCAGAGTACAATATGGACATATAAATGGCATAGGAGATTCTGATAAGACACTAAGGATGAGATTCTGATAAGAAACTACTGGTGTATTATTCACATGCCCAATTCTACTCCTCCGTACCCCAATCAATACACAAGGATCTATACAGGTTATGTTATTGTACAAGATATCACATGGGGGCCCATATAGGGTGCACGTGATAGTATACATGGGGGCTCCGTAAACCTGAGAGTACAAAGTTCACCGGAGTGCACATGTAAAAGAAGCACATGAGTACACGATGTAAGTGAAACGCACAAGCACAATGTACCCGATGCTCCCGAGGGGGATAACATCGCATGTAGAGATCCATATAGTACCAATCCGTGTGACCAACGTGACAGTACAAGTAAAGTAATCTACTGCAGGTAATAATTCTAAGCAGGATATGAAATGATCAGAGAATGTACTCGCCTTGATTGGTTGGAGTCGACGTGTGCGACACGAACGTATCGACACGAGGTAGGTACACTGCTAAGCTCTACAGAGGGTCCCAGACGACGACACGGGCAGTCCCAATGAGTCCAGAGTAGTCCAAAAAGCCTAGTTGGTATATATAAAAGTCTAAAATTAGGGTTTGGTACACTAATCAAATCAAGAAATACAAAATGACTTAATGATCACGATTTATGATTTCAGAAAAATTTAATTAAATAAATATAATAAATTTTGGAAATCCTTATAATGTTAAAAATATATCTGCATTAATCAACATATTTTAAGTAATATTTCAAAACTCAGAAAATCATTCTGTACCAATATTCCTATTTTATCAAATATGAATTTGGTCAAAAACTTAATAAACCACACTTGGAAAGAATGTTTTTAATATAGTAAAACCTTTAGGCTAAAACCATTTATTAATTCTCTACTTGTAAATCAATAAATTAATTGATAACATTAATAATATTAGTAACAAGGTACAAATAATATCTTTAATAATAATAATGAGAAATAACTATAGTTACCAAATTAATTCCACCATTATTACAATATACATATAAACTAACATACATTTATTATATAACTAATATACATTAATTATATAAACTAATATACATTTATTAAACAATTATACAATATTATATTAACAATTTTATAAACTAATATAATTAACAATTATATAAACTAATATATAATTAACATTTATAAAACTATTATATATTTAACATTATATAAACTAATATATATATTAATCATTATAAAAACTAATATATTAATCCTAAACTAATACACAGGCAAAGGGCCTCTGTCCCCAAATCAATCGGAACAATCAAGAGGGGGGGTTTGCTCACGAGGGGTCTCGCCGGGGTTGGCCGGCGGCTCGCCTGGGCTCCGGCGAGAGGAGCGCCAGCACGGTGGGTTCCGGCGGACTGTTGCCGCCGCTGAGGAGGCTCGCGCGGGTCTGGCCAAGGGCGGCGGACGGAGGAGGGCTCGCGCGGCGTTCCGGCGCGGATCTGGAGGTCGAGCTCCGGCGGAGATCTGCTGCCGGCGCGGAGAGGTGTGGCTCGGCACACGGGGTCGGCTCCGGTCAGGTCAATCTCTCTCTCTCTCTCCCTCTATGGTTGTGGCGGCGGTGATGGCTTATGGCGGTGGAGGTGGTGGTTTTCGAGGTGGAGGCCGGAGGTGGCGATGTACAGTGGTGGCGGTGGTGGTGATGTACAGTGGTGGCGGTGGTGGTGATGATGGGTGAACGGTGGTGGCGGTGGTCGGGTTGATGGGGCGGCGGCGGCGGGATAGATCTGGTGGCGGTGGTGGATTGGATCTGGTGGCGGTGGTACTCATGAATGGGGCGGCCGGGGCAGATCTGAGGGTGGCGGCGGTTCTGATGGTGGCGGCGGTGGTGTTCTGGTGGGGAGGAGGTCGGGTGGTGTTCTGGTGGCGTTTGGGTTGTGATGTGGTGGCGGGCTGTGGATCTCCGGCGATGGCCGGAGACACAGGGGGTGGTCGGGATCTGCTGTAGGAGGCTGGTGGGTTGGGACAAGGAAAATGGGAGTTGCTGCTAGAATGCCTAGGGATGTGTGTAGGAAATTTAGGGTTTTGGGGAATGGGTACTATTTATAGGGGAGTGGGGAGAAACCCTAATAATTGTAAATGTAATAGAAATTAAGAATAATTAGTGGAAAACTAACATACTAACATATGCTAACCACTAACATATTGATAGTGATTAAATTAATTAGTAATTACTGCCAGTAAAATCACTAGCTAAATTAGATTAGAAATTGCAATAGCAAAAATTACTAGTTAATACTAATTTAATAAATGGCTAATTACAATTTAGTCGGGATTTTTCCAATAAAATAATACTAATACATTCACTTAATTATTTAAATATATTTAGAAATTATTTATTTAGTAAAAAATAATATTTAGATATTCCAAATTCAATAACGTCTTCCATACAGAAAATAATTAACTTATTGATTCAAGAAATGACAGGGAATTTTCAATAGGGCAAAATAGTCTAAAAATAGTAAGCCAAAGCCAACAAGGACCGATAGCAATCACGGTCAAATTGTTTTCCCAAAATTTTAGAAATTGCATGTACTTCGAGATTTAGAAAATTTGAAGTTTTGAAAAATACGAAATCAAATAAAATACCGGTTTTCGAAAATATCCAAGAATTCAATTTACAGAGGTTACACGAGTCATGTCCAGCCTGTGCTTGAGATAAAGCACAGTAAGCTGTTCTAGAAATAACAAGATAATACTAAATGTGCTAACAGTTCTATAAGTGAATAAAAGTCATAAATGCTCCAAACACAAAAGTCGTCTCATAATAGTAAAATGTCCAAAGTACAAGTCTGAAATGTAAAACTGGATACATGTCCAGTTACAAAACACATAGTCTAATACATGACTACACTAAGTATCCCAAGCAGCTATGCAAACTAGACGAGTCTCCCCGCAGGAACATCCTCGTAAAGCAAAGCCGGGTCCTCGTCAGTATCACCATAATATGAGTCGCAGAGTAACTCCTCCTCAGTAAGGACACCTACAACGTTATCCTGTCAGGACGGGAGCAAGTACTGATTCTAGCAAACTAGCATATGAAACATGGAAATGAACATAAAGGAATAACTGGAAAACATGGCATCACATAATCTATCATGGCAAGGACATATATGTCATAGAGACAGATGTATATGTAATGTTTAAAACTGTAGCAGGTACGTGATCGTCAATAGGTGTATAATGTACAGGGGAGCATGTAAATGAAATGTACATACGTACAAGTGTACAGCATAGGTGTACATCCGTACAGAAATGCGGGATAAAGGCCTACGGCGCAGTAACATATAAAATATAACTTTGCTCGGTACGATAAAGGGGGCATGATTACGTACTCTACTATCAGTTTCCCTATAACCCATATTCTAATTATGTGAGAGATACATAAAGACTGTTCTAAGCATGGTAGTAATGGAAAGTACAATATGTGACATTTTAACTTGCTACCCCAAGGATCAGCATTTAACATGGTTGGTAAATCGCAGTTCATTATGTAACAGTATGTAAAATTTTTAGAAAGTACTTGCCTCTAGCAAAGCAAAGCAAAGCAAGCTGCGATAAAAGTGCTATAGATGTCTGGTAACTCATCACTGTAAAAATAAATATATAAACTTAGTCTTTATACTAAGCTAAAACACTAAGACACTAATTGGTGTAACACGACTTGTGACTGGGCACCTAGCCAAAATGATGACTTTAGCATAGGAGACCAATGTGGGGTGACACACTACTTTAACTAACTTTCTAGGATCTTTACACTAGTGAGGGGTGAGGTTCAATACGGCTAAAACTCAAAATAGCACAAAAAGTTGCAAGTCGTAATTATTCAATAAATAAATCAAATGAACATTGTGTTCCAATAATTTTTGAGATAGACAAAAAGCTTAATTTTACCTAAAATAAAGTACCAAAGTGATTCTTGTTGTTTATAGAAATTTATTATAATTTTTCTGGAATTTATTAACCAGTACAAGTATTTTATAAAAATCAGTTTTCCTAAGTACACAGAAAATGAGTTTTGGTTTCATATGCCAAACTAATGGCAAAACTGTAAATTAAATACTATAAAAATTATACTAAATTATCTAAATTAACATAGTATCTAAATACTATTTTTCCAGAATTTTAACAGCAATTAAAGTATTTTTAGAAATTCAAAAACAGTATTGCACACAATTTAAAATTAAATAATTAATTATCTGCGTATTTTGTCCATGTACATAGTTTGAACCAAAGTTCAAATACAGGACCCAAGGCCATGAATCAAGTCCAATATGACTTGTACAGGTCTTAAATGTGTGAAAACACATTTGAGCCCAAAAACCCATGCTAGGCTTGGACACCAAATGGTTGCAGTAATTTAAATATACAAAAATACAAAGACATAAAAATACATGATAAATACTAATATTTTTATAAGGCAAAATTATACATAATGGATATATACATACATATATATATATATATATATATATATATATATATATATATATATATATATATATATATATATATATATATATATATATATATATATATATATATATATATACTTAATTATAAAGTATATATATATATATACAAATATTGTATACATATATATAATAGTATATATATAATCTATATACACATGAAAATATATATATATATATCTATATACCTATATGTACATAAAATACAATATAAAAAAAAATATATCCTATATGTACATAAATACAAATATTATATATAATATATATATAATATATAATATATATATATTATTATATAATATATATATATAATAAAATACAGCATATATAATTTAAATATAGTATATATAATATACTATATATATACAAATATATGTTACATATATATATAAGTGTATATATAATATAAATAATAAAAACAAAAGAAAAGAAAAAGAAACAAAAGAACAGCAAGGGGGGGCTCGAACTCGGCCCTCTGGGTCGGGTTCCTGAGTCGGGTCGGGCTGGCCAGGGGGTCAGCCCGCGGCTTGTGTTAGGATTAGGTTTTAGTTAGTTTTATTTAGGTTTTAGGTATTTAATGCATAAAAATAATAATAATAATAATCCTGTGTCCGGACAGTTAGGGACACAGGAGTCTTGTGTCTACACTCAGCACGACACGCACGAATTGATTCGGCCGTGTCCAAGCTTACCATAGATTGCCCGTGTCCTGGCGAGTCATCCACGTGAATTCGAGACAAAAACGACACAGAGACAGCACTGACACGTACGTGTCCAAAGTCGGGTTGCTGTCGGGTGGCGACTGGGCGGAGGAGACGTCGTGGCGGTGCGCTCGGGTGGCGCTGGGTGCGGCTCGTCGCGGCGAACACGTTGGTGGCGGTTGGGGCTGTGAGCGTCGACGAAAAGGCTGGACGCTCGCCGGAGTTAGGGTTTAGTGTTAGGGTTTGGGGCTGTCGGTGAGGCGGTTGTGGGCGGCTGGGTGATGTTTTAGGGTTAGGGTTAGGTCTGGGGAAGAAGGGGGGCTTTTAAAGGGGGTTGAGGCGTCGGGGGATCGTCGCGCTGGCCGGAAATGGCGGGGGCAGTCGGCCGTCAGTCGTCGGTCAGTCGGGTGGGTAGATTAGGGGTTAGCAATAGGGCCCCTAGACTTTAGGATATTACAGATAGGTCCCTAAAGTTACTGAATGCAAATTAGAATTTGCATTCCGCATTAAAAATAATTTATTTATTATAAACTGATATTTTAACAATTCTAATAATTAGAAAACTATATTAAAACAATTCTAATATTACAAATGATATTAAAATATTTTATAAATTGCAAATTGATATTTTTTGTATTTAAACTCATTTAAAAATTCTGGAAAAATTCCTAAAAATCCTAATAATTATTTTAAGGCTAAATATGACATTAAAAATTAATTAACACTAATTAAATAAATTTTGAAAAACAGGGTCTCATAAGTCTTCCATCCTTGAAAAATTTCGTCTTCAAAATTCACAAGGATTGAAGACCCTACAATAATCTAAATAGCAAGCAATGCAACAAATGACTAAGGCTATGATCGAAACTAACCTCTAAGGTATCAAGCGGGAACGGTGGTTCCCTCGCAGCTGTTGGATCGAACAAGTAAGGGTATCTCTCCCTCATGTCCGACTCCTCTCCCAAGTAGATTCACCCGGAGAGTGACGGCTCCAAGCTACTGTACTAAGGGTATAACCTTGTTCCTCAGCCTCTTCTCCCTCATGTTTAATATCTCCACTGGCTGCTCAGAAACTGTAAGGCTCGGTCCGACCTCCAACTCTGAATGATCTAGCACATGGCTGGGTCTGGACATATCTCCTCAGCTGAGATACGTGAAAGACATCGTGAACTCCTGCTAGGTTGGGTGGAAGTGCAACCCTGTAAGCTACCTCTCCAATCCTGCCAAGTATCTCGAATGATCCGATGTATCTGGGGCTCAGCTTCCCTCCTCGTCCGAACCGGATCGTCCCTCTAGTAGGTGATATCTTCACTAGCACCATATCACCGTCTGCGAACTCCATCAGTCTGCGACTAGCATCAGCCCAGTATTTCTGCATGTCCTGAGCTACTCTGAGCCTGTCTCTAATCATCCCGACTTCTCTGCTGCATCCGTGATCATCTGGCCCAAGCATAACTCTATCTCCAACATCATCCCAAAAGAGCGTGTGCGGCATCGTCGTCCATATAGCGCCTCGAAAGGAGACATACCGATACTGGCTTGGTAGCTGTTGTTGTATGAAAACTCTACCAAGTGCGATGGCTCTCCCAAGATCCTCCGAAGTCCAGCACGCAGGTCCTCAGCATATCTCCTCCAGTGTCTGTATCGTCCTCTCGGACTGCCCATCTGTCTGCGTGGTATGCCGTACTGAACTTGAGCCTACTGTCCCTCCTCCTGCAAGCTCCTCCAGTAGTGGGACGTGAATCTGCTGTCTCTGTCCGACACGATGCTCACTGGCACTCCGTGTAGGCGAACTATCTGCTGCATGTATAGCTCGCGCCAACTTTTCGGTAGAAAGCCCCACCTTGAAGGGTATGAAGTATGCACACTTCGTCAGCCTGTCCACGATGACCCAAATGGTATCCTTCCCTCCTTGGAACGAGGAAGCCCTGAGACGAAGTCCATCGTAATATGTTCCCACTTTCACTCGGAATGGGTAACAGCTGCAACAAACCAGCTGGCCTCTGGCGCTCCGCCTTGACCTGCTGGCAAACTAGGCATCTCGAGATGAAACGTGATACATCCCTCTTCATCCCGTGCCACCAAAAGATGTTCCCGCAAGTCACGGTACATCTTGTTAGCACCAGGTGAATAGAATATCTCGATCGGTGCGCCTCCTGCAAGACTGCCTCTACCACCATCTCTCCCTTCGGCACGCACAATCGGCTGCCATGCCTCAAGGATCCATCCTCTGCTATAGTGATCATCCAGTAATCCAGCTACAGCCTGGGCTCGAAGTCTGCGAAGGCTCTCATGTAGACTGTGCCTTCCGGATCTGCTCTATCAAACCTGACTGAATGTCAAGCGCCATCATCTGTATCACTGATCCTGCCGAACTAGCTCGATACCGAGCTTCTCCAGATCTTCCCGCAAATGTCGATCTATCATCAGGTACCATGCTATCGGATGCCTGCTCAGCGCATCCGCCACCACATTTGCCTTTCCGGGGTGATACTATAAATCGATGTCGAAGTCTTTCATCAACTCCAATCATCGTCTTTACCTCATGTTCAGCTCTTTCTACATGAAACACATACTTCAGCTTTTGTGGTCAGTAAAGATTTCCACACGCTCTCCGTATAAGTAATTTTCCATAACTTGAGTGCAAAGATCACCGCAGCTAACTCTAGGTCATGGGTAATAATTCCGCTCATGAGTCCGCAATTGCCTAGATGCTAAGCAATCACTTTCCCATGCTGCTGTAGGACACATCCTAGCCCCTTCCCAGAAGCATCGCTGTAAATGGTGAACCTCCAGAACCTGAAGGTAATGTCAGAACTGGAGCGGTCGTCAGCCTCCTCTTCAGCTCCTCAAACGCTGCCTGGCAGTCTGTAGGCCTCAAAATGAAAGTCACGCTGAGTTGATCAGAACAAGTCACACAGAGTGATCCAAGAAGCAGCACAAAAGAGACGCTAAGTTTCTGCCTAGCCATCTCCTTTAGAAGTCACGCAGAGACAGCTCAGCCATACGTCAGAATCATATGACTGACAACACAACAGTCGAGAAACGTCTCCTCGTATGCCACGTATGACGAGAGATCATCGCCGTCTTTTGCGTGATTTTCGAAATCTTCCTTAGCAAGACTCACTCTTCACCAAGTTGGCGTGACTTTGGGTCTTATCTTCATTTAATGCGGCTGATAATATAATCAATGTCAGAGATTTTGTGTCAGACGAAGCGTGCCAAATCAGACAGCTGGCGGTTGCGTGGATTCTGAACCTCTCTTCCAATTTGCGTGGATTTTTGAGTTATTCTTCAAAGCCTGCGTGAATTCTGAAGTATTTTCTTCAAAGCTTGCGTGGATTTTGCCTTCAACGATTCTGCGTCAACGAAACTGCGTGGATTTT